>CATIWM010140496.1:0-10342 GCA_949671775.1 Mallotus repandus
TAATTAATTTAATTTTATATAAACATCTAAAAATGATAATTATACTACTTTTCTTATAAATATACTTTCAAACAAATTATATGCTCTATTTTTTTATTTTTTACTGTATAAAAATATTTACTTTCAAAACAAATTATATATTTTTCCTATTTTCATAAAATTTATTAATTTTGATTTTAATTATTTACTTATTAAATTTAATATAATAAGAGTTAGAAAATTATGTTGTCTAATTTGATTTATATTAGATAAAATATATGTAGATCTAATTAAAATAGAAATATATATTTTTAACAAAATTATCACTAAAATTTTAATTAATTTAATTTTGTTAAAGATAAAATAGAAATTAATATAATTAAAATAAGAAACATACTTTCAATTAAATTAGAATTATATGTTAATTAATTTCATTTTTATTAGAGAAAAAAAATAGAAATTAACCTAATTAGAATTGGAAATATATTTTCAATTAAATTAGAATTATAGTTTAGTTAATTTAATTTTTATTAGAGATAAAATAGAAGTTAACTTAATTAAAATAGGAAATAGACTTTATATCAAATTAAAATTATATTTTGATTAATTTAATTTTACTTTTATTAGTAAATGACAGAATTATCCAGTTTTTATATAATAATGAGTGAAGACTTTTCAAAATTTTGCCTATCCACCCCTTCGTACATTTATATATGTTATATAGATATTCCACATAAAATGTGTATTATTTTCTATTATATAAATATGCTTTGTTAAAAAAATAAAGCTAGTGTGATAAAATAAAAACTCCATGAAATTTAAACACTTAATATAGTAATTTAATTAATTATCTATCATTGTCATATATAAGGCAAACATAAGAAGTGATCAATTAAATTAAATATTAAATTAAATTATTAATAAATAAAATAAATTAAATTATTAATCAAAATTATTAGTTAAATTAAATTATACAAAAAATGGAGCTAAAAAGTGTTCTAAAAAAGTGCTCCGCCCATGTCCTAAAGTGTTTTGCCGTGTCCTCCACGTGTCTTAGCCATGTCCTAAAAATAAAAAAATAATAAAATAATAGAGCCGTATCAGACACGTATCAGATTGTGTCAGTATTCGAAAAGTGTCCGACACGAATACTTCACCCTATTGAAAGTGTCAGTTAGGGGTGTCCATCAGACAGATCGGGTTGGGTTTGAGGGCAAACAGTAAAATCCGATCAGGTATCAAATTAGTAGAAATGGTGACCAACCCGAAGCTGAAATGGGAAGAAAATGCACCGGATTGAAAAATCCGAAATTATCGGGTAAAGATTGGGTAAGTCGATCGGATTTGGGCCACTAGGTTGTGGGCCTAATTTTTATGAGCCCAATGAAAAAAGATAAGTAAATATACTTATAATTTTAAGGCAGAAGCCCAAAAGTTACAAAATATACAAAATATCAGAGCCCAACTAATTCTTAATTTACTACCTATTTGGGCTTTAGAATGCTAAAATACTAAGTTTTTCTGCATTCATTTATAACATAATAAATAGTTTATATACTTCTAATATTCTAGCTCAATTACATACATGAGATTCAAAAAATAACTGTTATTTGCTCATGTAAAATTCTCTATAGTATCATATGTCCAAAAAGAATTTGTATGTTTGAACCAAGGCAGCATTAAAAATCACATTCTAGGTTCTGCTCTTGCAAAAAATTCACCAAAAAAAAGTTCCTACAATGAAACACAAAAAATGGCCGAGGCTCAGATTTTTAAAAAAGGGGCCAATGGAGCAAGCAAGAAAAAAATTACAATTGGCTGAGACTCAGAAGAAATGTTTTAATTCATTTAAGACATGGTACCATATTATTGGCTGCAATGAAAATGCCCTCCAAATAAATGCAATACCAGTGATCTCAAATTTAAACAAATCAGGAACAAGGTGGAAGCTTCATCATCGCCACAGCCAAGGATGCAGATGCAGCAAAATAGGTACCATACAGAATGAAGCATGATGAAGAAGTGAAGATGCATGAATCAAGGCAAGCAGTTATTCAAAGCCTGGATTAAACAAAACTATAGTAAGCAGATAGTAGGCATATAATCAAGGCAAGCATGCAACAAATGCAATTCGAGAGCATGCAAATAATGGAAAATAGAGATAAAAGGGCAGGCTCAAAAGAAGTAAAAAATAATCAATCAAGTCAAGTTAAGAATGCATCAACAATTTCTTGGTTGCAATTATATGCCACCCAAGAGAATGCAATAACATGTCCTGGCTGCAAAATTCATGCCACCCAAGATAATGCAGCCAAGCAATTCTGTGACTCATTGCAGAGTGAAAGCTTCATCAAAGCCTGAACACATTAGAATAGACAGAAATACACATAAATTTAATAAGAAATGTAAATTAATAAAAGAAATAAGCAACAAAGTTTCAAGTTTTTTACTGCAACTTCCTGTCTGCCATTGCAATTCTGCAAATGCCATTAGAATTATATTGCATTTGATGTTGGTTGTGATGGACCAACACCCACAGGTGGAAGATCTATAAGCAAAGCAACTAAATCCAAATAAATTGTAAGTAAATAAAGAAAATAATAAAAAAGAATGTTAAATAGAAACAGATTGAGTCTAGACTGACCTTACTCAAAGTTTTCATGTTCATTAATTTCTTCCTAAACAGAAAAGCAATCTTAGCTCAATCTCAACCAATCTTGTGTACAAATTAAAGCTTCCACAATCCTAGGAGTTAAAGAACTCCGAAATGCATCAAGCACCCTCCCTCTAGTGCTAAAAGCAGATTCTGAAGCAACTGTTGATATTGGAACGACTACAACATCACGAGCCATTCTAGAAAGTAGAGGGAACCTTTCAGTATTTACTTTCCACCATCTCAAAATATCCAAATCCCCCTTTTCTTCTATAATAGACTCATAGAGATAAATATCGAGGTCAGACCTCTCGCTTCCACCAGAGCCACATTCCAATTTATGCTTTTTCAGCACAGAAAGAGGTTTGGAAGCAAGTGCACAAGTAGATATATTATTAGATTGTCCCACAAGAGACGATGGACAAGCAGATTTAGATTGACCATATACAACCACATAATCATTAAATAATTCAGAGAGATTGTTATGCACAAATTTTAGCAAGCTTCCACCCAAATCAAGTCCAAACATTTGAGACAAAGAAAAGGACAAGTATTCAAGCTGGTATCTAGGATCTAACACAAATGCAAGAAAAATTAAATTATTCATCTTCTCAACATCCCCCCAGTATTTGTCAAATTTATGTTTCATATTTAGACCCATGGCTCTCATATTTAGGTCAGCAAATAGCTTCCACTCATTTAAAATGTAATATGAATCAAAAATTTTAGAAAAAATAGTATGTGAAGTCACATAAAGAGAACTAGAAATTCTCTTTGTCATTTCGTTAAAGTGTTCAAGTAACTCCACAATTTTCTTGACAGATATCAAGTCACAATAATCAGGCACATCATCTTTTAAATCAGATATAAATGATGACTCAGATTCATCGTACTTGTCAAAAGCCTTTTCATAAACACATGTAGTTTTCAACATCAAATAAGTAGAGTTCCATCTTGTAGGAACATGAAGTGACAAACAAGCTTTACAATTAATTCCAACTAAGTTAGCAAACTCCCTAAATTTCCTTAATCTAGCTAGTGAGTTTCTTATATATCTAACACATTCTCGAACCTTTTTTACAGATTCACCAACTTCTTTCAAGCCATCGTGGACAATTAAGTTCAAAATGTGAGTAGTGCACCTCACATGTAAGTACTTACATCTAACAGAATTGACACCCCAACCTAATATTTTTGTTTTGAAATACCCCATGGCAGTGTCATTTGAACTTGCATTGTCTAGTGTGATAGTGACAATATTTCTAAGCCTCCACTCAAGCAAATAATTTTCCAAAGCTTTGGAAATGTATTCACCTTTGTGAGATGAAACAGGCACAAAAGATATAATTTTCTTATTCAGCTTCCACTGGTCATCTATAAAATGAGCCACGATGCACATGTAATTAATTTGTTGAATAGAAGTCCATGCATCAGTTGTAAAGCTCACCCTTTGACAATGATTATGAAAGAAATTTTTTAAAGATTGCCTCTCAAGTAAGAACACATCAAAATAGTCCCTTGTTAAAGACCATCTAGTTGGCAATTTAAACCTAGGACAGGCAACACTTCAGAAATTTTTAAGCCCCTCCCCATGCACAAATTTAAAAGGCAGCTCATCAACAATTAGCATGTGAGCAAGAGACTTCCTAATTGACTATTGATCAAACTTCCAAGTGCTTAATGTGCCAATTCCTACACATTATTTATTAGTTTCCACATTAGTTAACACAGATTGTAATGTCAAAAGTGATTATCTAGAGTTTTTTTCAAGTGGGTTTTTCACACAAGTAAGCACACGATTACGAAGAGAAGATGTACCGTGCATCTTATAGTGGCCATGAATAATTTTAGCACAGTATATGCACCTCCCTTGAACCACTACTCTTACTGCATTTCTTATTTGCTCAAAGTGAACCCAAGCTTTTGATCTGGGTTCAACCACTTTTCATTTCTTTATTTTAGGCTGCTCAGAGTTTTTTTTGTTAGACGCTTCCACCATTTCTTGGCCTTGGGTACTTTCATTACCACCAGTAGCAGCAGTATTAGTAGTAGTAGCAGTACCACTGCTGTTGATAGTATCCACATCATTTTGCGTCTACAAGGCAAAGAAAAATACACAAAATATTAATTAGAAGCAGTGTAATCAATAAACAGAAGTAGTGCAGTAAAAAATAATGCATCTAAATAAATATTACCAATATTATAATTATTTTCAAAAATTAAAGCTAACTGAATAAATAATAATAATAATAATAATAAAAAGATTAAAAGAAAAGTCATAAAGTAAAAAAAAAAAACTAGACATGATATGACAACAATAAAAAGATCAAAAGAAAAAAATTTATTTATATAGAATTTGTATCTATAAAAAGATTTATTTATATAGAATTTGTATTATATTCCTTTTCGATTTAGGAACCTTTTACTTTTGATTTGGGTGTTTTTCCAATTAAATTTAAATTTTGTTTTACTTTTTATTGTTTATTTGGGTTTTTTTCCTTCTTCCGAATCAATTTATTTTTTATTTGAGAATTGCTTTTTTTTTTCCCTTCTTCCAAATAAAATAAAATCATTCTTCTTCAAGATATAAATCAATACAAAATAAAAAAAAATTATAAAACACTGTTACATCTTTCTTCTGTAACAGGCATTAAAAATAATTTTTTGAAAAATAAAATATGAAGATTGTTCGATATTATTCACCTTTAGTGTAGATCTTCAACTGAGGGATCTCTGAGCCTCCACCATTTGCTTAGAACACACAGATCTCAAGGAGAATGCAGATCTCCTTTAAAGCTTCCACCTTTTGTTAGATCAGAGAGATCTATTGTGTATTTAAAGGGCTTCCAACATATACATAGAAGAACAAAAGGAAAAAATAATGTTAATCATCACTATAATATGAGGTTTTAAAAAAAATTATCACATAAAAAGATATACAAATTTATCACAACACTTACACAAAGAAATTTAAATCAACGAAGAGAAATGAATAAAACGGATAGATCAATGATCTATTGATCATATCTCTTAAAATAATCATAGATATCTCAAATCATTAGTAGAAACAAAATATAAGTGCAATAAGTGATGATCTCAGAACACACAGATCATTATTAAAAGCAAGGAGTCATTTGCATGTAGCAGGAGTAGTGGGTCAAGGGTGGCTAGGGTTTGGATTGAGGGTCAAAAGGCTGAAGAAAGACGAGGGGGGCTAGGTTACACAGAGAGAATAGAAAGCGTTAGGGTTAGAAAATGAGAGGCGACGGTGAAAATGAGGTGTTTGTTAGGGTTAGAGGAGAATGCAATATATATACACTCAGGGTTAATTAACCCTACTCATAAAACGACATCGTTTTGAATGTCAAAAATTCGGGCGGTCGGTTAACTTAACATTAAAACTGAACTGCCATTCGAATCCGATGATTTTTGCTCAACACCCACCGACCAACCTCTCACACTCTCTCCACCCAATCCGGTCTTCAATCTTCGTGCGAGTTCGGATTCGGTTATTCGGGCGAGTGGGTATTTGAACACCCCTAGTGTCAGTGCTTCATAGGGTACCATCGACGGTACTGTTCATGTCGATAGTAGCTACATGTATTATTAGCCAAATATAAATGTGGACACCCTTGGTTTGATCGGCCCATAATAAAAGCCCAGTGATGAGATATAATGAATTTTGAATGCAAGAAAACCTGAAACCTTCTTTAGAATGGACTCGGCAGCCCAAAATGTCAAATTTAGGCCTAAAACACCTAGCTAAGGCCCAAAGCTTCAAATCTAAGCCCGAAGCCTACTCTAGCCCAAATATAGTAATTGTCAGGGCCAAAGTGGCGACTGCCTCATCAATAAGGCGAATGCCTCTTTGCAAAGAGGTGAGGCCTCTACGAAGAGGCTACGCCTCTTCATAACCGACTTATGTAGAGACAAACATAAATTTGACAACATTACACATAAGGGGACCCATTGTATCACTACTCTGAAGATTTATGCGTGAAAGATAGACTTTTGAGGCAGAAATAAGGTGGAAAAAGAAGGAAAAATGATGAGAAATTAGTATCTTTTGTCTTGACTTAGGTTTGGGGAATTGAAAAATGATAAGGTGGGAAGCTTGAGAGGGGAGTTTTGGCTAGTTTTAAAGGGGGAGGTTAGCTGTTCTGAAAAAAGGAGAGCTGGAAAAGAAAAAAGAACATTTTTTGGGAGAAAAGACAAGAGAGTAAAGAGAAAAACAAGAGGAAAAGAGGAGTTCTAGCCTAAGAATGCATTTTCTTAAGAAGGGAGAAGGAGTTCTTGCATTTAGAAGGATTTGAATTAACAAACTAGTCTTTGAGGGTTGAGTTAGGAGCCTTGACCTTGCTTCAATCAGTGAGGATTCTCATTTTTAAGCTTTAAACTCTTCATTTCACTTTAAATCTTCATTTTTAGTTTTCCTGATTGTTATTATGTTTGGTGTCTGTTTGGAGTTATATATGAAGCGTGATTGCAAGAAGTATTGAGTATTAATTGTATATTTGGTGTATTTATATTAAGCTTTGCTAGTTGAATTTTGTTTAGAAGATTGCTTAAGTATTAAGAAAATATGATCTATTGTGCTCTATTGAAGAGGCGTCGCCCCTTCGTGATGTGAAGATCGCCTCTTGCCCAGGAGGCGATGCCTCTTTGAAGAGGCGATCGCCTCCCAGCCAGAGTTTCGCCTGATTTTGGTTTCATAAGTTACGCTTATTTCATATAATTTGCATGTTTCATGTATTTTTGTTATCATATACCATGATTTTGTGTGTAATCCGTTAATATATTGTGTTTAATCGAGTATTTGTTTATATTTGTATAAGTATTTATGCTTATTATGTGTGAAACTAACAAATTGGACTTTTCCTTTTTCCTGATTAATCTTGTATTTGTGGAAAAATTAATGCTTTTTGTTTTACAGGATTTAAATATGATCTTCAATTAAGGAATGTTTAATTCCTTAATTAGTTCTTGAGAGGATTTCTCGATGATTTAATTTTGATTTATTATCGGTTTATTTTAAGTTTATTTGTAGTTTATTTTACTTTTATTTGAAGTAAAATGTTGTAACCCTTAATTGCTTCCCCATTTATTTGGAATGTTTGATTGCAATTTATTATTACTACTTGATCGAGTGCCGGTTAATAAGCATGTGAAAAGGATTAATGTACAAATTCGTTAAGTGCTAAACCAAAAATAATTGCAATTTAACGATAATAAGGAAATAATCTAATGATCAAAGATAATAAATTATAAAATACACAGGAAGGCCAACCGCAAGGTTAGGTGGGCATTCAAAAGCCCAAACCCCAGTTTTCGAACCTGATCTCTGATGACGGCTTTTGGAAACCTCCGTGCAGTGGCCGTAAAGTGTGTCCCAGCTTTCATCCGGGCAATGACTCCATCTCCATAATGGGCCACAAGCCCATTTTGTATTTCCTAGCAGGCCCTGAGCTTGCACAGCATCATGGTCGCCAAACACTTAGGCGCGTGCCAAACCCCGCCGCCTATAATAGCGACTCCACTAGGGATAGAGAAACTAATTCCAGTGTTTTGTAATTTATCATCTTTGATTATTTTTTTATTTCCTTTGCATTTTTTGCATTCTCTACACTTGTTTACACAATGAGCACAATAGTCCCGAATAAACTAACAATAATCATTGTTTTGCTACCTACGTTTCACCCAAACCTGGTGGTGAAGTATTTGATTATTGACACTCATACCACATACTTATCCACGTATTACGGACACTTTAGTGGGGAGACGTAACGGATGTTTATAACTGTGAGAGCCGAAGTTTATTACCCTTAACTCAGCTCATGTAATGACTTAGCAACTTCCCTCTAGGATTTTATCCAAATGCATGTGTTTTATGCCATATAGTAATCTATGAAATAAATCCCAAGCGCATTGTAAATGGACTACGCCAAGTTGGGCTATGAAGGCCCATTAATATGAACTTTGGTTTTTTTCCAAAGAATTGCTACTTGTGTGCATCGTCTTGAGAGCTCTCTTACATACATCGATTTTGTTATCCCCTTGTAATCAAAACCCAGACCAACAATCTTAGGATAAGTAACTCACCATTGGGAGGAATAAGTGTGGAGATGCCGCTTGAAGAGCTTTGTCTTGTTATGTTTTACATGTAGATGAAATATATGCTTATTTCTTTCTTTAAACATTAAGGTGAATCTACATTTCATGCATACATGCAATTAAAAAAAAAAGAGAGCATTTTTCTTAGCCATGAATTTCTTCTTGTTTCAAAGCATATTAAAGGTGAATTTGGCCTACTAATATTAGGGATCCAATAAAATAATTGAGAGCACTTTACAAAGGAGCAGAATGTTAGGAACCTCTAATTTTGATTACAAATGTTTCAAGAAAGAACCATCAAAAGAGATCAGGGAAGACATGCGACAGATGGACAAAGACATGTTTGCTGAGATAGTAGGGAAGGTGCCCTCTAATGAAAAAGACTATGAAACTATAACTGTTCTTGGTGAGCCACCCAAAAAAAAAATTAAAGGCACCAGCTGTCACACTTCATTTCACATAGCCCGAGATAGACATTTAAAACCAACCATGTACAAACTATTTAATTTAATTTAAATATATTATAAATATCATTATATTTGAAATAAAAAAAATTAATTAATATCTTTTAAAAGTTTAGTCTTGTTCATATGTTACAATTGAAGATTAAGAATTTTTAAAAAAAAATTATGTATATATATAAATAGTAAAATACTAGTTATGAATAGTACAATACATATTTATAAATAGTAAAATACTATTTATAGTAATTAATAATATAGAAAATTTCATTCACATTTTAATAAAATTAAAAATGATATTACTCTTTGTAACTAGAAACACAGAAGTGAAAACATCATCAAGATAATATAAAACACAATTCTAAATTGTTATATTACATATAACTTAGCCACCCTTATTCAACTTAAAAAAAATCTTTTAGAACACTTACATAAACAAGAATAAAAATAAAATAAAATATAAGGCTTCATTGACAAGGATATTGGCCAACCTTATTCTGAAACTTCTTTCTACACTCACTCAACTCTGTACACCAACTATCAAGCCCTGCTGTCTGAAAATATTTTTAAAACAGGGTAAAATGAGTACAGAAATACTCAGTGAATAAGTATATCAAGCAGAAAACAATTTGGTTAAACAAACACATTTAACTTCTCAAATGCTAATTATAGAGTATTTGAAAATCATATTATAATCCGCTTGAAATAGCAAGGTCATTATTGTCTTCAAACTTATACAAAACTCAGCTGAATAAAACACATGTTTTTCAATCATCAAAATAATCTTTCACAAGTGTTAACCATCCCTACAATAAGCATCATAGTTTGTCCATAACATACAGGCCATCACAAGCATCACTCTCTAGGCACACTTGAAGGCTAACCCTTCGACTGCATTAGTACGGAACGACCCTTCTACCTTCACCGTCCTGCAATCAAGTGCCTTGTTGTTTATTGCGCAATAACAACCATCAAAAATCTCAAATGTGCATATATCACCTCAGCACATTCACAAATCTCATATAGGGTGGTAATACACAAATCAAATACCATTTCCTCCAAATAATAAATCAAAACAATATTATCATATTTATGGTTCAATAAAAATTCAAATCAAACAATCTTCATCATAATTCAA
>CATIWM010140510.1:0-22919 GCA_949671775.1 Mallotus repandus
TCAATAATTTTTAAGGACAGAAAAAATCAAAATATTATAATTTTTAACATTGTATTTTTCCTTCCATGAGAAACTTAAAGTATTCTGAAAGCCACTAATTTTTAGCTTGTATATTAATTGAATCACAATGCACCTACAAAAATTTTATCTCTCAACGACTCAATTAAAAATTTGTCAATTTTTTCTCCATTCTGTCAAATCGAATTAAATTAATTGACATCAAATCTAATTAAATTAGTTAGTCAACTTTAAACAGTAAGTAATTCAGATAAAGAAAAAAAAATGTCAAATGGAAGATCCAAATCTTTTTAAAAGTAAGAAGAATTTTCAAAAAATCACGACATAATTGGGCAAAATTACCATCATTCTTGATGAGTACTTGTGATATGTACGACCCCATTAATTATTGGTAGTAGACAACATATGTATATATAGTCTTAATAATATTTATTTAAATAACCTACAATTACCCTTCAATTTAACATGTTTTTGAACAGTGAACATATAGTTGGATTGCAGCCACTGCCATTAAATGTGTGTGTTCTGCCTTCAATTCAATCAATGCAACGTGGGGGAGAAGAAGAAATATATATATATATATATATATATAACTTCTCCTTCGGTACATCTGAAACCCAAATAGAGCTATTTACATCGCAGAAGGTCAATGAAAGTTTCTTTCTATCTAGTGCATACAATATCTTTTCTTATTGTATTTTTTAGTATAATTATTCTCTCTATAAAAAAATATATATATATATTTTTATGTATTAATTGGACTCTCTTGTATGTTTTTCCAGTTAATCTTTTAGTTTTTTTTTAAATCTTTTAGTTAATATATATATGTATATAACTTGCATTATATGCCAAGATTACCTAAGCAAGCACACACAAAAGAAGTCTCCGTTAAATGATTTCAATGGAAAATAGAAAGTCAACAAAGGCAAGAATTTGGGGGCTCTAAGCAATCCGTGACCTTGCTTATGTAACTTTTTAATTAGGGCCATGAGTTGATTTGAGTATGTCATGACTCTGAACAAAATTGGTGGGGACCAAAAAAAAAGTTTTATTTTATCTTCTCAATATTTTAAAATTAATATATATATATAATTTCATTCCTCAGTATTTTCAGATCTTACCTATAGTAAGTGTTTGCAAATGAATTTTATTAGTGTATAGTCGCATTAAATTAGTTGTTAAAATTTTTTTATTTTTTTTATGATTCTATTTGAGTTAAATCGAATTAGTAAGAGTTTAGTGTGATTTAAATATCGATAATTCAGATAACAAAAATAAAAATACGTTTTATCTGAAAAATAGATTAATTTAAACAAAAATAATTTAAAAAAGTGAAAAATGATAGATCATTGTAGCACATATATAAGAAGGGAAGAAAAAAAAAACTTAGAAAACTCACATGCACAACATACAATTATATACAATACAACTTGACTTCAAAGACACTTAGATCTCCACAGAATGGGATTCATACGATCAGATTCAGAGGCAATTTTGTACTTTATGAATTGAATATATTTTGCATTGCATGTGTCAAAATTAATCTTCAATTTCTAGAATGATCCGTGAACGTTGTCTTTGAAAAATTACAGGTTATTGAGGGGATCAAATGGAGCAGATCTTGCAGCATTGAATCATTGATTGTACAAAAGGGTCAGACAAAATAAATAAATGAGTGTTTTGTGACCTTTTCTGTGTAGAAGAATATTATAATAAGTTGATATGTAATTCGATGATGCAGTAATTAATTAAGGCTTTTTAACTTTTCACTATGCTCTTTTAGAGAACAAAATTTATCTTTAAGAGAAAAGCAAGATTTTAATTGACATGATCAAACACTTGCTTTATATTTGATGGGATTGCCATAGATTTTAGTTATAGTAATTATAGTAATTATTAGCTGTTAATATGTTAGATTATAGTAATTATTAGCTGTTAATATGTTAGATTGTTTCGAGTAAAATTTTGGATTCAAGTTTTATATATATATATATATAGAGAGAGAAAATATGAACTCGGAGAATTTTATCCTTTTATAAATTCATTTGTTTTAAATTCTGAATTAGTATGAATTTTTGTCGTTATCAAATAGCAGAAAAATTAGATTTAAAAAGAAATTAATATGTTTCTGGTTTATATATATATACAACCGACAAAAATTATAAAAAAATAATTTTCTGATTTTCTCATTATGTTGAGAGAGTTTTCTCATTCTTTTGAAATACATTTTTTTTAGTTTAAAAAAATAGAAATTATATTATGCATAGAATCGACATCTACATGAAATATTTATATTTTATATATAATTTTGATCATATTAAAAATACCCAACAAACCATCCCAATTCCCAACAAACTGCCTGATTGAAAATTTCCTAATTAGATTTTTTTTTTGTGGGATCCTTAAAATTTTGTTAGTTGTATTAATGAAAACAATAATTGGAGTATGTTGCTATTTATAAACATAACAAAGTTGCTTGTCAATTTATAAAACCTTTTGCTTTATTTTTGTGTTTGGTTGCTTGTTAGAAAAAACAAAAAACTATAACTTGGAATCAAATTAGAATCTTAGCTCTGACAAACCACAATTATTAATGAGATTAGCACATTAATTATTTAAAAGGGTACTCTTTGAAAGTACTTGATCAACCCTTAATCAATTGTCTTGACATTGTGAAAGGAATTGGGTTTCCTAAAAAGTAGAAAAAGAAAAGATTAGTTAACTATTAATTAGATCTTTTGCTTTGCTTAATAAAGATTATCAATAAGATCTATTTGCTAGTGTAATGTTGGATAAAGACATGGAATATGGCAGCAAATTCATCCATTAATTACAGCCACTTTATTTTTCTAAATAGAATAATCAATGGTGCCAACTCCTAGCTATGTTGTTCATTATACAATCAACTAATATCTTACAAGATTTTATGATTAGACTTATTTTTTCCTCTTTTTTGAGATGTAAATGAAATATCTAAACAACTATATGAAAGTTTAATTTTACAGTAAGTCAATTAATTTTAATTTATACGAGTTTAATCCCATTTATGTGTTTATAAAAGCAAATTTATTTACAAACTTTTAAACGACAAAAAAAATTGAAAAAATAAACTTAAGTACACATTATTTTTTATATTGATGGTCAATATTGGAAGCTTGGAGGAATCCATGCTTCAATTAGTGGGTAAAGAACTGGCTCAACTTAATTAATAATGGATGAAGAGAGAAGGGGAAGAAGACCAAATCCTAGCTAATCCTCCTCATCATCATCTCAAAGCAAAGAAGGTTCACAAGAGTACTCAAAGTTCACGAGCAAAAATGCACAAAAAGACGGCTAAAGGAAGGTCCTACTACTCAATACATTATATATATATATAACATTTTCTTCTTCTTTTTCTTTTGATAAAGTCTAAATCATACACATATTTGGTTGTCGCTAACCCAAAAAGGCTATAATATAATATATATATATCTTATTCATTTATATATATATAAGCATTCACATGTATACCAATCATACCATATACAATCCAATTTAATACATGCATACAAAAAAAATATCCATATATTATAACATTTCTGAAAACAAGAATTTGTGGCTTTTATGTCCCCAGATATAGGTGACACACACAAACTATTCTATCTCTTTTAATAATTATTATTCGTGATATTATTTTTAACCATCCGTATTCAAAATTTATCAAATTTTAACTAATTTAGTTTAATTTTATAGAACTATAAGAATATTAAATGTCTCTTAATAATTAACTTAATCCGATTATGTGTACATCACAACTTTAATATAAGACATTAATTAAACGAGAGCAACTTTTATCAATTTATTTTTTCTAACAGTTGTTAGTATTATTATACATGATTTTTGTATCATGTGGTGCAGACTATATATATAAAGATTCTTGACCTACATGAGAGGTAACTCTACAGTTTATATTAATATTTCAACTTAGTACAAAACACATTTATTTTTTTTTAACTAACTAACTAACAAGTTCAATTTAATTATGTTATGATTCCTTTTTTCTTCCAACTCTCCAAGCTAGCTAGCACATAGCATGATTCATTTGAAAACAAATTATTTCTTTTCCAGATTAAAGAAAATTCTTATGTTAAGAATAGGGTACGTGTGCAATCGTACCAATATGTATAATAATAATAATAATGGGTGCTAACTGAAATTATAAATAAAAGAGTACAGCTTGCTGGCTTATAGTGACAAAATCCCATAATCGTTTCTGCATTAAATATTAGCAGTCTTGCCAGGAAGAATATATCATAAATATCATAAGAATTAGTTATCACATCATGAAGAATTGGCATATTCTTAGAAGTTTAAACAGGCATATTTCAAGGTTAAAAATATGTATCTTTCCAAGTCACAATCATCATAATGTATATGGGATTTGCGAGCCTTAACTTAGTGGCTAAAGAGTTCCAAATAGCTGATAGAGAATTCGGATTCGTTTCAATAGTGTTAAATCGCACTGTGTTGAAAAAAATTATATATGTAAATTCTTAATTAATATTGTATATATATTTCGTTTATATGTTAATTAGTTAATTTTCCAGTAAAATGACTTCACAAATCAACTCTCATTCTCATACGCTACCTTACTTCATATGAAATATTATTATTACGATTGAAATATGATTATAGTCTATTCAAAAATCAAATCCTCCAACAAAAAAATAAAATATATGGATTGCTTTTCTTAAAAAAAATTATGCAAAAAAAAAAAAAACAAAAATTACATTAAATTCTTCATCATAATAAAAAGTACTTCTTTTGTCTTATAATTATAAATTTACTTTCTTTTTTATACGTACAAATTATAAGTTTTTTTTTTGAAGCAATTATACGTTATTTTTTTTAAAAAATAATTAATTTGCTAATACATATTAATTTTATATTTAAATCTCAAAGTAAATATATTTTTAAAATTGTACAAAAGCTGAATTAGGCCTATAATTTAGAAATGAAGAGAGTACAAATTTTATTAAATCATAAAATAAATATAAAGAGTTATAGATTTAAATTTTTTTTTACCGTAGAAAAAAGAAAGATAAAAATCGAACCCTTAATTTATTAATGTTTTAAAAAAAATTATAACACTAAATTAGTCAACTTTCGACATAAATTTAAGAGGTTAATTGAGAAATGAATATGCCTATCCACCACATAGGGCATTTTTTTTCTATGGATAAACAAATAATCCTAGCTATAACAAAAGACCAAAAATAAGGGGAAAAATAAAAGTTGTGTGGGTGCGAAATTTTGAAGAAGCGAAGGGACCAGATCAAGAAAAGAGTCAAAAAGAAACACAGATAAACTTGTAGGGTTATGAAAATGAGGCGTGAAGAGGTTCCCAACAAATTAATAATTCTATTTTTTTATTGTCATTTTCTATAATTTTTTTTTCTGACAAATATAAAAGACAGCTACATGGCACCAACAGAAAAACTAACAGAAATTTTGTACTCAGAGTGAACTAAGCATCACAAAATACCAAAAAAAAAAAAAAAAGCAATCATTTAGCTATACTTCAATTACAAATATTTATCAAAATTCTTGATTATAGTTCAATAATTTGCTGCAATGTTAGTTTTATTCGTGGATCTCTTATTAGATAATTATATAAACTTCAATTATTTTAAAATTTAAATAAATTAACGTTAGTGATAATAAAATTATTTTTTCACCCTAATTAAAAGTTTAAATCAAATTGTTATTTTTTAGATTAATTTTTTTTTAAGAAGGATAATAGATTAAGACCTCAAATCATTGGCCAAAGCATTATAGATAAAGAAAGGGGGAGCATCCTCCCACAGCTAAGAATCAGACGTTGAATAAGAAGCTCTTGCTAACAAGTGAGTAACTCCATTCGCTGATCTCCTAACAAAATTCAATTGACAATTCCCAATCTCACTAATTAGAGATTTACAGTCCTCAACAATAACACCAAAATAACTAGAATCAGAATTGACTTTCCTTATAGCTTGAACCAAAACTAGAGCATCTGATTCCATAATAACTTGAGAGTAGCCCTTATCCTTGATCTAATGAAGGGCTTCTCTAAGACTAAGGGCCTCCGCCAGTTTAGGATCCTGCTGCCCAACGATACTTCCATGTCTAGCAGCAACCATTTCACCATCATGCCCGCGCAAAATCCAACCATACCCTGACCGACCTTCATCTGTAAACACAACACCATCGACATTGCACTTCAACTAGCCAGCATAAGGCTTTCTCTAGCAGACCAAACCATCACCCACCATATGACAACCATCATCAAAGGAGCTCTGCTGGACTGACTGCCATTGAAATAAAAACTGACCAGTGCTATTAATTAAATTAGACACAAATTGATAATGATTATTCCATATAACTTTATTGTGATTCCTCCAAAGCCCCCAAGCCACCATACATACCTGTTGTACAAGATAAACATCACGCTAATTAACAACAAAAGAGAGCCAATCCCAGAGAGAAGAAATTGGCGTCCCTAATAAGCCGGCAACTGATCTGAACCAACACTCTCTAGCAAACCGACACTGAAATAATATGTGATTAATCGACTCTGCTTCCTCATTGCACACAAGGCACTTAGGATCCACATCAACCCTCTTCTAGATTAATAGATCTTTCGTAGGGAGGCATATAAAACACGCACACCACACAAAATTTTTAACTTTGGGAGGGATTTTAAGCCTCCATAGTCGCTCCCATAAATCCCAGTCTTGTCCCAGATTATGAATATGTGCTGTAAGAAACTTATAAGCACTTTTGTCCGTATAATTACCCTTAGCATCCAAACTCCAATAAATTTTATCAACCGGATTCCTACTGTTGAGAGGAATACTAAAAATCAACTCTTTGTCTCGATCATTAAAGAGGTCTTTCACCACATCCTCATCCCATCTAGCTTCATTCGTGTGCATAAGATTTTTAACTGTAGCACCTTCCGTACCTGGGCTAACAGTAAAAGTAACTCTTGGATTTTGGGCGTCCGGAAGCCAGGCATCCTTCCATACTTGGATGTTAGACCCACATCCTACCCTCCATCTGATCCCTTCCCTAACTAGAGCCTGAGAAGCCATAATACTCCGCCAAATGAAGCTGGGGTTATTCTTCAATTTAGTCTCGGTAAAAGTAGAGTCAGGGTAGTACCTTGCCTTGTAAAGGCGAGCCACCAGGGAAGTTAGGTCATTAATCAATCGCCACCCATTTTTGCCAAGCATAGACAAATTGAATTCATGGATTTTTCTAAAACCCATACCACCCTTGCTTTTAGATACACATAACATGTCCCACCTCATCCAATGAATGCCTCTTTGATCTCACCCACCACCTCTCCACCAAAAAGAATTGTGCATCTGCTCTAATTCAGCACAAAGATCTAAGGGAAGTAAAAAAACACTCATAGCAAAAGTAGGAAGAGACTGTCCAGCTATTTTGACAAGAATTTCCTTACCCGATTTAGATAAAAATCTCTTCTTCCATCCTTGTAATCGAACCAAAGCTTATATTTGATAAAGGAAAACACCTGATGTTTATTTCGGCCTACAATAGATGGTAAGCCAAGATATTTTCCATGGTCCTTAGTAGGAGAGACATCCAGTAAAGCACAAATACTGCCTTGATCAACCACCGAAGTATTAGCACTAAAAGAGACAGATGATTTCTGGAAATTAATTATCTGTCCAGAAGCCTTCACATAGATCTCCAAACACTCCTTAATACGATGACTCTCTTGGCTATTAACTTTGAAAAACATGAAGCAATCGTCCGCGAAAAACAAGTATGAAATAATAGGGGCACCTCTTGCAATTTTCACTCCATGAAGCCAACCTTTCCTTTTACATTCAATGAGCAGTGCTGATAAACCTTAAGCATATATAATGAAGAGGTACGAGGATAGAGGATCCCCTTGCCTCAACCCATATTGCGGAATAATAGGCCTTATCTCCCTTCCATTACTAATGATAGTATATCTCACCGAAGAAATACACATCATTACCCAATCAACACACCTCCCCGAAAAACCAAGTTTAATCATCATACTTCTCATAAACTCCCACTCCACACAATCGCAGGCTTTACTCATATCCACTTTAAAAGCCACAAAGCCATCCCTACCCTACTTCTTCCTATTAAAATAGTGAACAACGTCATAGGCTATCATAATATTGTCTGTAATCAAATGCCCTGGAACAAAAGTGCTTTAATTATTAGTAATCACATAAGATAGAACCAACTTGAGCCTATTCACCACCATCTTAGAAATAATCTTATATAAGACATTACAGAGTGAAATTGGACGAAGATCAGTGACTAGCTGCTTCAGAATAAAGACTATTGAAGTGTTATTTATATCTCTAGGAAGAGATAAATCATGTAAATAGTGAAGGCAAGCCTACGTCATATCCTCCCCAACAACGCACCAAAACTTCTGAAAAAACACTAGACTCATCCCATCAGGCCTAGGGGATTTGTCTGAAAACATTGAGAAAACAGCATGCCTCACTTCCTCTCTACAAAAATTAGCAGCTAACATTTCACATTGTTCGGCCTTCACACCAGAATTAACATGCTGCAGAATCTCACTCCCATCGCTACCTTAGGAATGAAATAAATCTTGGAAATAACTCTCAATCACTCCATCCAACCTTGTTTCCCAACTACATCAATTCCCCTGCATATCCTTTAGTTGGTTAAAAGCGTTACCTTTTTTGCGAGAGGAAGCAGCAATATGAAAAAATCATGTGTTGTTATCGCCATCCCAAAGCTAGTACTGCTTTGCTTTTTGGTGCCAGTAGTCTTCTTGCTGCGCTAAGATATTATTATAATCAGTTTTGACTTGCTCATATTTTTGAATAAATTCCATATCCCTCAGTCTCCTTAACTTAGCCATTTCATCTCTACACCATTTGAGTTTAGACTAATTAACTATGTCATTATATTATGGATAATGTTATTTGTTATGAGACAGTTACAGTATCATCATGATTTACAGCAAATAACAATACTATCCCTCAAATATATTGCTCCTGTAAATATCACAACCCGCGGTGGTATTCTCATCCTTATATATATATATATATATTTGCTAGTTATTTTTTTTAACATAAATAAAAGGATATTATAGATTAACAGGAAATAATACAGAGTGGTGGGCCATCAAACTCTGAAAGGTCAACATTACAACCAAGGCTTTAACAAACGTATCGGCCAATTTTGACAGAAAGCCCAAAATATTATTTAGGGTTAGAACCCTAGTTTGTTGAGTTATTGAGGAAGACAATGCCTACATGAGAACAGTGGCAATGACAGCAGAAGCTGCATGGTGGTGAACAACTTCATGCCGAAGAGCTTGATTAAACTGGTGGTGTCATGGGCGAAAGTAGATAACAGTGACAAAATAGTTAAAAAGTAGCCACAAGCAAGAAGATAAGAAGAAAAAGATCAAACTCCAGGATGATCCAGACGACCTCCGATGATAGAGATCCTCTCTTTTCACAACAATATTGAAAAGCTTTGTAAGGGTAGGAACCTTATGGTTGTGTTGCAAGCAGAAACCCATCCAAGAAACATCCATACCAGGAGCATCAGTGGTAGAAGAAGTGGCTATCTATTGCACTTTTGCGAACCCAGCAAGACAGAAAACTATCAAAAGGATATGAGAATAGAGGGCAGTTGTGGACACCTTTGATTTGATCAGCCTGCAACGAAAGCCCAATGATGAGTAATTCAAAATTTTAAATGTAGAAAGACCCGAAGCCTTTTTTAAAATGAACTCGAAAGCCTAAACCTAGCCCAAAACACCTAACCTAGCTCAAAAACATAAAATTTGAGCCCAAACCCACTAGCCCAGGCCAAGCCTGGTGAAGAGGCGATCACCTTTTCACCTTGGGCCCAATGAGACGATGCTTCTTCGAAGAGGCAACACCTCTTTAGTAGTCGACTTAACTTTGTATTAAATATATTTTGGCCCCATTACACCCCCAAGTGGACCCACATATCTCTAGCCTACAGATTTGTGCGTGAAAGGATGACTTTCAAGGCAAAAAGGGAGTGGAGAGGATAAGGGGAGTAATGAAAAATGATGATTTCTAGTCCTAGTTGCTTTTTGAGAATTGAGAAAGAAAAAGAGAAAGGCTTAAATAGAGGACTTTAGGGTCTGAGAGAGGAGGTTTTTAGAGACTAAGAAGAGACACTAGAGAACAAAAAAGAGAAAAAAACACACCTTGAGAGAAAGAAAGAAGAGAAAAGAGAGTGAAAAGAGTATGAAAAACAAGAGTTTAATTAAGGAGAGTTCATTTTCTTGAAAGGAAAAGAAGGTTCTCTTACATTCAAAGTACATAAACCCACAAACCAAGCTCTAAGGGCTCAGTTAGGAGGATCAAACATGGTTCATTCAGTAAGAATTGTCTTTTTTAAGCTTTTTGAGCTTTTGCTTTCATAAAAACTTCATTTTTTTGGTTTTAAACATTTATTTTCGAGTTTCTAGTTCATTAGATAGTATATGAAGGCATGATTATGTGAAATATTGATGTATTAGTGGTAAATTTATGTTTACTTTGCATGTAATTTGGTTTACTTAGGATTTAAGTAACCTGCGAGCAGTCGAGTTCCTGGTGGAGAGGCGATAAAAAGAGGTCACCCCTTTGCAAGGAGGCGATCTTCCTAAACAGGAATCCAGGAGGCGAATGCCTCTTCGAAGAAGCCATCACCTCCCTGCCAGAATCCTACACAGGTCTGCTTCATTTGGTATCCTTTTGGTTTATTTTCGGTTTTTGATACGTCTATGTTGCCCTATATCTTCAATATTGCATGAGATTGCCATGATATTAGGTTTTTTTGAGTAATTAATCTATGTTTAGATGAACATTCATGTTTATTTTATGTAAAATTTATTTATTTCCTTTTACATATAAGGTCGTTTATTTCAAGACAAAGCTAACCTTTGTTTATTGTAGGTTTTTTTAGATTTCTAATCACTAAGTAATTAATGAATTAATTAGTTCTTGAGAGATTTTATTTGGATTCAGTATCATTGTAATTGTATAAGTTATTATAATCCTTTCCCTGTTCATTTCAAATGTATGGTTGTAAATTCATTATTATTCATCTTAAATGTTGAGATAATAAGCATGCAAATGGGATTAATGTGCAAACTCGAGCTAAAAGTAAAAATTGAAAATGATTGTAATCAACAAATAACAAGGAAATAATTCAATAATCAAAGGTAATAAAATACAAAACACACACGGAGGCAAACCGCAAGGTTGGGTGGGCATTCAAAGGCCTATACCCAGTTTTCAAACCCGATCTTTGATGACGGCTTCTGGGAACCCCTGTAGAATCTAATTGTTGTATAGTGTGTCCCAAATTTTATTCGGTGGTGACTCCATCTCCATTTTGGGCCCCAAGCCCATTGTGTATTTCCTAGCAGGTTTTGAGCTTGCACAATGCTGTGGTCGCCAAACACTTGGGCGAGCTAAACAGTGGCAACTCCATTGGGGATAGAAAAACTTATTCCAGTGTTTTTTAATTTATCATCTTTGATTATTTCTTTATTTCCTTTGCATTTCTTGCATTCACGACACATTTCCACATAATGTGCACATCAGTCTCAAATTATTCGACAATAGTCTTTGCTTCATTGCCTATGTTTCACTCAAACCTGGTGGTGAAGTATTCGATTATAGTCACTCATAGCACGTACTTATCCACGTCGCACGGACCCTTGAGTGGGGAGACATAATGGATGTATATAGCTATGGGAGCTGCATCTTTTTACTATTGACTTAGCTCATGTAATGACCTAACAACTTTCCCTAGGATTTTTTCCAAATTGTATGTGCTTTATGCCATTTAGTAATCCTTGCAATAACGCCCAAGCCCATTACCAATGGACTATGCCTAGGTGAGCTTTCAAAGGCCCATTAAAATGGACTTTAGTTTTATTCAAAGGAATTTCTACTTGTTCGCCTTGTCTTGAGAGTTCTTTTGCATATGTCAGTTTTATTATCCCCTGTTGATAACTAAAACCCAGACCAACAATCCTAGGATAAGGAACTCGCCATTGAACACGCGTGTAGGAGAAATAATGGTGGAGATACTGCTTGGAGATCTTAGTCTTATTATGTGTTACATTTAAATGAAATATATGCTTATTTCTTTCTTTAAATGTTAAGGTGAATCTACATTTCATGCATACATGACATTCATTGAAATTTTCACAAAAAAAAGGAAAAAAATGCATTTTTCTTAGCCATGAACTTCTTACTGTTTCAAATTAGATTAAAGGTGAATTTGTCTTGCCAATATCAAAAATCCAATCAAATAATTAAGACCACTTTACAAAAGAGCAGAATGTTAGGACCCTCTAATTTTGATTTTGAATCTTTTAAGAAAGAACTATTGAAAGAGATCAGGGATGACATGCGACAGATTGTCAAAGACATGTTTACTGAGATGGTAGGGAAGATGCCCTCTAATGCAAAAGACTTTGAAAATAGAATTGTTGTTGGCAAGCCATTCAAAGGAAAATTGAAGGCACTGGTAGATCCAATTGAGTCAGAATGGATGAAAGATATGAAGAGGCAAATGGATCAGCTGCAAACTGTGATGAAAATGCATGGGCTTTAATCCCAACTTTGTTGACTTGGATGTGGACTTAGATTTGAAGGAAGAATCATTGCCCCCAAAATATCAATTCCCAAGCGTGAAGAAATACTCTGGTGCAGATGATCCTCACTTGCATCTGCAATAGTATGTCACATACATGGAGGCCACTAGGTTGTCTAAAGCTTAGATCATCAAACAATTTCCATTATCTTTGGAAGGAACTACTATCAAGTGGTATTACACTCTGGATGCACATGTTCAAAAAGACTGGAAGGAGCTATGTTCAACCTTCATCAAACAGTATGGGTTGAATTCATAATTCAAAGTCTCTTTTTAAGAGTTACAGAATACAAGGTAGGAATCAGATGAACCTTTCAGAAGATTTTTAACTAGATGAAGAGGCAAGTTGGCCCAAATGAAGCACAGACCTGCAGAATCTGACCAGCTAGTCATAGCCATAGAAGCATGTATTCTACCTCTAGCTGATAAACTGAAGGACATGAGCATAAGGGACTTTAAAGAGCTCTACCATTTCAGAGGACAAGTTGAAGCTGATTTGGATTTGAGCACCGATGAATGATGATTATCTTTGAATGTTTGTTTTTTATGTTATAATAATTCAGAGCAATACTTGGCTGTAACTTTTTTTTTAGCACAAATGTATGTCTAATTGCTAATTTACTTGATTATGAATTCATTATTATTGTGCATGTTATCTTATGCTTGAATGAGAGAGAGAGATTCAGAAATGCAAAAAAAGAGAAAACTGCATCAAAAGGACTTGACTTTCCATTCCCCTTTAGGCACTTTTAACCACAACTTCTCTTGAAATAAATTCACCATATTCATTAAAAAGAAAAGAAAAGAAAAGAAAAAAGGAAAAAACATAGAAGAAAAGAAAAAGAAAAGAAAAAAAAAGAAAAAAATAAATTAAGGAAAATAAGATGAAAAGAAGAAAAAAAAATTATAAGTTTTTATTTGTGCCCCCATATTTAAAAAGTCAATCATGTGTGACCCTTTTTGAAAATTGTCTTTCAATACCCATTTTTACAAATTAGTACCAATAGTACTAATCTCAAAATCCCAATCTAGAAATTTCTACCTAATGTGAGCTAGAAAATAGTTGGTCAGAAAACCTGTAAAGGGCTGATCAATAACAAGCATAATGTAGCGTGCATGGTTATAATGAAAGAGTAATCATTTAAAATGGGCATGATCGACATATGTTAGCACGTGAAGTGTCAGATATGGACTCTCTTACCAGTTTTGCAGGAAGCAACATTATGAATGTGACATTAATGGCCAACAATCAGCAATAAGAGTATTGAGTGATCAGCAGCCGAAATGGCAGTATAGACATCGAGCATGATGAAACAATGGCCAATCATCAGTATGAATTTACAACCACCTAGCTAGGTCCAAAAACTCCCAGAAAGGGAGCGTCCTAGGCAAAAGAGGGAAAATAAAAGAAGAAAAAAAATGAAAGACCCAACTAGGTTTGAAAACTCTAAAAAAGAGAGCGACCTAGGCAAAAGAAAGAATATAAGATAAAATTGGTTGCACTTTCATTCTAAGAAGAGCAATTCAAGAGTTCATAAGATTCTGTTTTATGGTGCAAGAGTGATAGGGTCCATAAATTCCTCAATCGGGGGCAGATTTTAAGATCATGTGACATGTTGAACTTTAAGAGTTACATAATCTTTAAATAAATTCTTAAACTGGGGACATATAGAGTCTCTTCTGCACATAAGGTTAAGCACTCCTGTCTTATGACAGTAAAACATTCCAAGAAGGAAATGAAGCTGGGGGCATTTATTGTCATCAGCCCAATTTGACCATGAGAGAATTTTAATTTTTTTTCCATTTGGATACGTTGGTCTCAACGACAATCTTTAACAGACTCGATTTTTGAATTTGGATTCTTTGATATAAGGAGGGCCAATTCCCAAAGATTAGCTCTAAACAGAAAAGGCACTTGGCCAAATCATTCAAGATTTCTTGTTTCCTTTAGTTCATGCATACATGAATCTTTTGTAAAGAATTATTTTGACATTTCATACATGCGAGCATTAGCACAATGCACGTCTTTCATAAATAGTGCACACGAGATTGTGTTATCAAATCAGTTTCGAAAGTTTTCAAAGATGCATACATCATGTTTTAAACTTTTCTGAATGTGTTTTCCTAGGAGTGAGCTCTTGTACATATAATATAGACCAACTACCATTATCTTTGTCTGATGCCCTGTGAGGCTACATGGCTTGTTTTGATTGATCATGCCTAACGCCCCAGAGGCTATAAGGCTCATTTTCATTATCTTTCTTATTTATTATCTTCGCCTGTCGCCTCTGACGACTATATGACTTGTTGTTTGTTTCCGCCTGACACCTCTGAGGCTATAAGGCATTTGTTATTTATTCCTGCCTGATGCCTCTGAGGCTATACAACACTTGTAGTTTGTCTTCGCTTGACGCCCCTGAGGCTGCATGGCATTTATTATTTGTTCCTGCTTGACGCCTCCGAGGCTATAAGGCATTTGTTATTTGTTCCTACCTGACGCCTCTGGGGCTATACAACACTTGTAGTTTGTCTTTGCCTGACGCCCCTGAGGCTACATGGCATTTGTTATTTGTTCTCGTCTGACGCCTCTGAGGTTATAAGGCATTTGTTGTTCGTTCTTACTTGATGCCTTTGAGGCTATACGACACCTATAGTTTGTCTTTGCCTTATGCCCCCGAGGCTATATGGTTCTTGTTCTTTGTCATTCCCTGATGCCCCTAAGACTATACAACACTTGTTGTTTGTTTTGCTTGATGCCCCCGTGGCTGATGGCGCAAAGTTCTGTGAGTGACTTCTTGGGAATAAACTTCTCGGGATCTATATTTGTGAGTGTCTGGTTGGGTTTAAATCCCCGACGTGCATCTTTCTTTTTCAGCGATGTCTGGTCGGGTTTGAATCCTCGAAGAACATATTCTTTTCTACAAAGCGTCTAGTCAGGATGTATCCCTAAAGTGCATTCTTTTATTCAAGAGAATTTGCTCGGGTTGTATCTCCAACGTGTGCATTTCAAGGAGTGTCTGGACGGATTGTATCCCCAAAGTGCATCTTCCTTTTTCAAGGATCTCTATTTGGGTTTGAATCACCGAAGTGCATCTACTTTCTTCAAGGAGTGTCTGATCGGGTTTGAATCCCTAAAGTGTATCTTCCTTCTTCAAGGAGTGTCTGGTCGGCTTTGAATTCCCGAAGTGCATATTCCTTCTTCAAGGAGTGTCTGGTCGGGTTTGAATCCCTGAAGTGCATCTTCTTCTCTACTGAGTGATCTTGCATTAAAAAGGCTCAAGAATCACGACAAACTATACTGAGTGGCTGATCGAGCCAGAAAAATTTGAGGATCACGGTCACATTTCCTTCTTCATTACTGATTGATTTCTTACGTCAGAAGGACTTAAGATTCATAACAAACAATACTGAGTGGCTGATCGGGTCAGGAAAATTCAAGGATCATGGTCATGCTTCCTTCTTCATTACTGAGTGATTTCTTACAAAAGGCTCAAGATTCATGACAAACTATAATGAGTGGCTAATCGGGCCAGGAAAACCCGAGGAACATAGCTACGTTTCTATCTTTTCTACTAAGTGACGTCTTGAGCCAAGAAAACTCAAGAATCATGCCTCAACTATAATGAGTTAAACCAGGAAAACCAAGGAACATGATTACGTTTCACCATTTTGTTTACTGAGTGACTTCTCGCGTTAGAAAAGGCTTAAGATTTACGTCCAAATATTAATGAGTAACTAATCGGGCCAGAAAAATCTAAGGAACACTATTACATTTTTATCTTTCTTCATTAGATGACATCTCGGGCCAGGAAAACCCGGGGTTCACCCCTCAACTATAATGAGTGGCTGATCGGGCTAGAAAAACCTGAGGAGCATTGTCACATTTCAAGTTAAAGTTCGACCTCTTGGGTTTGAATTCTAGAAGCTAATGACCCAAGTGAAGCTTGCAAGTCAGGTACGTTATTTTCACTATTTATTTATTTTTTTTTTTGAAAAATTAATTTCAAAAATCTAGTTTTTGAAAAACCAAGGGGGCAAATTGTGGAGACCCTCAGTTTGATCGTTTCGCAACGAAGGCCCAATGATGAGCAATTCAAAATTTTGAGTGTACGAAGACTCGAAGCCTTCTTTAAAATGAACTCGAAAGCCTAAACCTAGCCCAAGACCCCTAACCCAGGTCTAAAATACCAAATTTGAGCCCAAGCCCACTGGCCCAGGCCAAGCCTGATGAAGAGGCGATCGCCTCTTCGCCTTGGGCCCAATGAGATGATGCCTCTTCGAAGAGGCAACGTGTCTTCAGTGGCCGACTTAACTTTACATTAAATGCATTTTGACCCCATTACACCCCCAAGTGGACCTACATATCTCTAGCCTACAGATTTGTGCGTGAAAGGATGACTTTCAAGGCAAAAATGGAGTGGAGAGGATAAGGGGAGTAATGGAAAATGACGATTTCTAGTCCTAGTTGCTTTTTAGGATTTGAGAAAGAAAAAGAGAAAGGCTTAAATAGAGGACTTTAGGGTTTGAGAGAGGAGGTTTTTAGAGACTAAGAAGAGACAATAAAGAATAGAAAAGGGAAAAAAACAACAGTATAAGGAAAAAAAACACTTTGAGAGAAAGAAATAAGAGAAAATATAGTGAAAAGAGTGTGAAAAATAAGATTTTAATTAAGGAGAGTTCATTTTCTTGAAGGAAAAGAAGGTTCTCTTGCATTCAAAGTACCCAAACCCACAAACCAAGCTCTGAGGGCTCAGTTAGGAGGATCAAACGTGGTTCATTCAGTAAGAATTGTCCTTTTTAAGCTTTTTCGAGCTCTTGCTTTCATAAAAACTTCATTTTCTTGGTTTTAATCATTTATTTTTGAGTTTTTAGTTCATTGGATAGTATATGAAGGCATGATTATGTGAAATATTGATGTATTAGTGGTAAATTTGTGTTTACTTCGCATGTAATTTGGTTTACTTAGGATTTAAGTAACATGTGAGCCATCGAGTTCCTGGTGGAGAGGCAACTACTCTTCAAAGAGATGTCACCCCTTTGCAAGGAGGCGATCGCTTCCTAAATAGGAATCCTGGAGGCGAACTCCTCTTCGAAGAGGCGATCGCCTCCCCACCAAAATCTTGCACAGGTCTGCTTCATTTTGGTATTCTTTTGGTTTATTTTTGGTTTTTGATACGTCTATGTTGCCCTATATCTTCAATATTGCATGAGATTGCCATGATATTAGGTTTGCTTGAGTAATCAATCTACGTTTAGATGAATATTCATGTTTATTTTATGTAAAATTTATTTATTTCCTTTTACATATAAGGCTGTTTATTTCAAGACGAAGCTAAACTTTGTTTGTTGTAGGTTTTTTGGCGATTTCTAAGCACTAAGTAATTAATGAATTAATTAGTTTTTGAGAGGTTTTATTTGGATTCAGTATCATTGTAATTGTATAAGTTATTGTAATCTTTAATCCTTTCCTTGTTCATTTCAAATGTATGGTTGTAAATTCATTATTATTTATCTTGAATGTTAAGATAATAAGCATGCAAATGAGATTAATATGCAAACTCGAGCTAAAAAGTAAAAATCGGAAATGATTGCAATCAACAAATAACAAGGAAATAATTCAATAATCAAAGGTAATAAGATACAAAACACACACATAGGCCAACCGCAAGGTTGGGTGGGCATTCAAAGGCCCATACCCAGTTTCCAAACCTGATTTCTGATGATGGCTTCTGGGAACTTCCGTGGAATACAATTGTTGTATAGTGTGTTACGGCTTTTATCCGGATGGCGATTTCATCTCCATTTTGAGCCCCAAGCATATTGTGTATTTCCTAGCAGGCCTTGAGTTTGCACAGTGTCGTGGTTGCCAAACACTTAGGGGCGCTAAATCCAACCACCTACAGTAGCATAATCGTCTAATCCTCTGCACCAAAAGGCTATTAGTAATAAAACGAAGACAACAAACCAGAATATCAACAACATAATGATCTTCAAATTATTATTAGATAGTAATAACCAAAAAAAGGAAAATATGGGAAGGATGACCGGTTAAAACCGGTGTTCGACCTGTGCAACCAAACTGAATATCAGCCCCTGTGATTATATTTGTTAGTTATGTGATGAATGATGCATTAAACTAAAAAGAGAAAAGACAATCATTTGATTATTATAACTGTGACATATCATAAATTTTAGGTGACAATTTGTAAAGTGCAACTGTACTACAGTACATCTGCAGTTCATTTATTTATCTATTTATTTACGTCAATTTCCCTGTGAATTTCAGAAAATAATTTTTTTTTTTGTTTTTAAATAGCAAGTACCCTTTTACATAATATTCATGAACTAATAGCAACCCTGTAATCACCTATAGTAGCATTGTACTTTAATTAATAACTTGGATGATCAGGGTATAATTTCCCCTTCTTCCTTTCCTACACTAACAAGATTAACACGCTAACTATTTGTACTGACGAAAAAAAACAAAATCTGTAGATTCTTGCAGCTATCCTGATATTTAAAATTAAGCAATTATTAACATTGCTGATGTTCTTGAAAAAAAATTAATACAGTTTCAGTGCAGCAATCTTGAAATACATTAATCTGATTAAACATGTGACCTTAAAAAGTGTAAAATTTTTATGTTTCATTTCTTTTTTTTTCTTTTTACTTCAGCTGTTCTAATATGTGCAAAAAAATGTGATTGGATGGAAACATGGACCCTTGCAATTTCAATTATTTGAAGAACAGTATTAATATTCTCCAAGCATAAAGCAAAACCAGGGGCGCATGAAGTTTTCCTTGTTTTAGCCACTGTCAACTGTCATGTATAGCATATATATGCAATTTGGAGTTAGATATGTACTCAATCATTTACACAACTTGTATTTTAATCAAGCAAAACAAAATATTTGGCCTTAAAACTCAAGAAGATGCTCTAATAATTATTCAAATTGTTAATCTAAGGTATTGAATTTGGACTACTAATTCATGTTGAATCGTGAGGGAAGAGCATTGGCTAAGAAAAACTATTGGCTTCATTCAGTGTCGAAAGAATTTAGATAGAAGAGTGGTGACCTCTTAGACTAATAATTCTGATGGCTAAATACTTGACGACAATCATCAGACTGATAGTTTAATGATCGAGTGAGTAAATACATATATGGTATCATATGACCCTCAAGTTTTAAAGGGTTTTTCAAGCAATTCAACTCAAGTGAGTTTCCAAGAGAGGCATTGCCATTGGAGAAAATGGAAGAAGCAGCATTACTCATCAAAAAAGGTTACTATTCAGCATAGAATCATCAAGAAACTAACAAGGTTAGCTACACCAGGATCTTTAAAGGTTTCTTGGGAGCCAAATTTCAAGGGTCAAGAAAAAATAAATAAAAAAAAAAAGGAAAGAAACTCAAGAACAAGGACAAAGAACAAAACTCAAGCCCGTGAATGTTGCATGTGACCATAAAAGAGCTGTTATAATCAGTGCCTCTCTTCTTTCTTGACACCTTGTAGACCCACTCACGTGTGTCTTTTTTGTCTTCCCATTTCTTTTTCTTTACTTTTTTCAACCCAAAATTCATCCATTTCTATTTAATTTACATCATATTATAAAAAAAAAACCATCTTGGTACAAAAAGCAAGTATTATGCATATACAGCAGCCTTATTTATCTAAGCAACCAATATATCCTTTTATTTGATGCTTTTACCTTGTTTTGATATAATTTTTTTCTATTTTAGAATTCAAACGGAGTAATTTTAAAAATAAAACTCTCTCAGTAATAATTTCTCCATATATGAAACTCGATATAATCTGAAACTCATTTAACTTTTTAACATTTTTTCATATAAATTCTCCACTACAACTTTATGATGTGTAGATTGGCATAATTGGTTCACTACAACTTTACGATGTGTAAATTGACATAATTGGTTCACTACAACTTTACAATGTGCAGATTGATATAGTTGGTGCACAACATTTTGTTTTGGTACAAACAATATTGGACCAGTAACATGCAATAATATACTGACATGTGGCATAAAGAAAAGCATGAATTAGCCCCAACCAAAATTCACAGAGAGTAAAACAAGACTATTAATTAAAAGAAGCTATAAAGAGAACGGAGAATGAAACATTAATACCTATGGCATTATCAAGAACATTCAAAACAATTAACCTTTTTCTTTTTTTTTTCTTTTTTTTTTTGGATTAAATATAAAATAGTTTCATAAGGTTTTGGACTGACTGCACCCCCCCCTTTATAAACCCCAACTTTCATCTATTTTTTTTAGCAGTTTCTCAAACACACATTTGCCTCTCTTCATCTCCTGCCCATCACCCCTCAGCCACAGGTACAATACTGAGGAAAAAACAAATGGGTTGTTTTAGTTTTAGGAGTGTTGCATTCATGTTCTTCATTGCTTTTCTTGTCTGGTCATCAAGTTTTGAAACTTGCATTGCTAGAAGAGGTAGGCATTGGAGGCACAGAAGAGGTTCCTCAGCTTCTTTGTATAAGAAGAAAGGTAAATACCATGGCAGCAACCACCACCAACACAACCATAATGGAGGATCAAAAACAAAACCTCCATCTCATAAAAGCCCTCCATTGCCTCCATCTCACAAAAGCCCTCCATTGCCTCCTGCTCCAACGCCGCCTAAAGAAGATGTACCACCATCAAGTTCACCAATTAAAGGTTCTGCTACCTTTAATGTGCTTAATTTTGGCGCCAAGGGAGATGGAAAGAGTGATGACACAAAGGTTAACCTCTAATTCCCATATATACACATACATAACCTTAGATGTCTTATAATGCTTTTTGGTAGGACCATTATTGCATAAAACATTAATGTGCTTCCCTTAGCTTGAAGTTCAGTTAAGTTTGCTGCAGTACCAAGTTCTTGTCGAATGATACGACTGCATGACAAGAGATAGTCCTTTTCTTTACAATTATTCCAAATGCATTTTCAAGAATCAAAACTAGAATTTTTGTGTTTTTAAAGCTAACCAAAAAATTTCATTCAAACAATCCTAGGCAAAGGCCACAGCAAAAAGAATTCTTCTTTTGTTATGACAAGTCACCTTCACTTACTCTCCTTTCAAAACTGGACAGAATATTTCTTTATATTCATCTCAACCAGAATTTTTACAAGAAATCCATGCAATTCACAAATAGTGCAATCAATCATCAATTGAGGCATATTTCCATCCCCAAATCCTCACATATAGCTCTTACATTTCATATCAGTTCAAAACTGTATCATGCACACAGGACGCAAAAAGAGCATTATGGCCGCAAAAACACCATTTTTAGATCTCGTGAGCTTGTAAGAAATAATATATATATATATATATAAACAACATATTTGAATTCCCCAGGTCAAGAAAACTTACATGTGAAAACAACAAAAGAAAGCTAACAGGTAAAATGATACAAATGAAAAGACAATAGAAGCACAACAAAACTAACCAAAAGAAGGTGGGGCCCACTACATATATACATATACATATATATAAAAATACATATTCTAGTTACAACAGTTTGGTCACGGCAGCAACAATAATTATGTACAGTTTGGAAAAAAAACCAGCAGTAGCAATAATTTGCAGCATATAGTTGTTACTACCTAGTTAAAAAAATGGTGTCTTTTGGTGTGCATAACAGGCATTTGAAGCCGCATGGGCAGCTGCTTGTAAGGTGGAGGCATCAACGATGCTTGTTCCAGCAAAATATGTATTCCTGGTGGGACCTGTTTCTTTCTCTGGTCCATACTGTCAAGCAAACATTGTATTTCAGGTAAAGTTACAAACTTTCCAATAATCAAGTTAAGGAAAAAAAATGCATTCTAATCTGCATTGCTTGAAATTGGACACTAACTGCCTGGCATGAGTACTTATTTCTGTTATAATACAGTAAAAAGTCAAAGCAACAGAAGATCTAATAGCATACTGAAGAAAATTGCAGTACTGCAGTTGGCACTGATAATGCATTTTGCTGACAAGTTAAAATTTTCTCAGCTGGATGGCACGATTATTGCTCCAATAAACTCCTATGTTTGGGGTAAAGGTCTTTTATGGTGGATCGAATTCACAAAGCTTAAAGGAATTACAATTCAGGGAACAGGCACCATTGATGGGAGTGGCTCAGTATGGTGGCAAGATTATCCATTCGATGATCCTGTAGACGATGAAT
>CATIWM010140578.1:0-27829 GCA_949671775.1 Mallotus repandus
GTTTTTCGTTTATTTATTGTAATATCTTTGTTTTGTATTTTGTTCATTTCGTTGCAGTATATATTTCGATTTTGATTTCATTTTTATTTTAATCAAATACTAATTGTGTTGATTTTATTTTCATGCTTATGATGGGAGCGACATGAGCCATCTGGTAGATGTGGAGATTGCATAATCATCCATGAAGGTCTATGGAATGCCATAGATTAATCCCTGTTAAAATAGTGTAGTTTTACGTTTATTCTATTTTTGTGTGTTTTCGTGATAATTATGTTGTATTTTTGGTATGTAATTATTATTATATGTAAGAATTGTAATAGCCCCGGTAGAAGAAAAAATAGTGAAATCTTTATTTTTCTGTACCTTGAAATCAATTAGTAATTTGGGCTCATTTGGTAAATTCAATTAAGATTAATGTTGACATCATATTATGTTTGTTTTCGATCTATTTTTTATTTGGGCTTGTTTTTTTTCATTTGTTTTGGGCCCAGGCTCATGTGTAGATTTAACTCACTTAATGAATAGGCCTTTAAAATTAAATTTATGATTAATTAATTTTAAAATTAATTTAGGCCCATTAGGTTAATTTAGACGTTAAGCCCATTTTTTAGTTAAATAAAATTAAGGTAGATTTAGTTCAGCCCATTAATAAAGCCTTCTACATAATTTATAGACTTAGGATCATTTCATTTAATTAAAATTAATTAGAATTAAGCCTACTAATTTATTTCTTTTTCTTTTAAAATTTAATAGACTTAGGCCCACTTTCTTTAGAATTAAAATAAATAGATTTAGGCTCACTAATTATCAAAATGTAGGCCCATTTTTAAGTTCCATTTCACTTGTAAATAAATATGTAGATTTAGTTAATTTAAACTAAAATTAAATATAGTTTAGATTTAGGGACATAACGCTTTGAATGTATTTATTATGTGCTTTTTCATGGATTGGTTGCCTTAGGGTTAAATGAATGTTCAATTAGGCTTTAATGAAATTGCATGTAATTAGGGAATAAGATAGTGATTAATAAAATAAATCTAAATGAACACAAGACTAAAAGAAGTTGGTATTCCGTATCCAGAACTCTTGGTTGTGGTGCTAGCTTATATTAGAGAATCGAGTTACCACCACCTTCGAATTGTCCTAGTTATTATCCTGGGTGGCGACTCCTCATCTCCACGCCATGTCTTTGTGACAGTGGTTAGTGTGTTCTCTAGAGCCCTGAGCTCAAACAGTGTCGCGATTGCAAAAAACTTGGGCACGCGCTAAACCCCGTCGTCTACAGTATTTTTCCTCACAAGGCAGCATTTTCTTGATCGGGTAGTAGGCTGCATGTTTTGCTTTTCCTTCTCCCTCTTGGTCTAGTATTGCACCGATTGCATTCCCTTCAATGGCTAGGTACAAGGTTAATGGTAACCTAGACTTGGGTGGTTTTAGAACTGGTGGATTGGCTAGCTAGATTATAATTTTGTTGAATACTATCTAACATTGTTCGTTCCATGTGACTGGTTGATATTTTAGCTTGAAAATGGGCTCGCAAATTACTGTTAACTTGGTGATGAACCTGCTTATGAACTGTAGCTTCCCTAGAAATATTTTGATTTCTTTTTCTATTTTTGGCACTTGCATTTCTCTGATTGCTTTTGCTTTATCTGGATCCACTTCGATTCCATTCTGGCTGATGATATATCCCAACGTCTTACCTGAAGTCACCCCGAATACACACTTCTTAGGATTAAGCCTAAGGCTATACTTTTCAACCCTTCTGAGGAATTTCTTGAGAGCAACTGGGTGCCCTTTTCTGGTTTCTGACTTAACCATCATGTCATGTATGTACACCTCAACTTCTTTGTGTATCATGTCATGAAACATAGTTATTGCCATTCTTTGGTAGGTTGCACCTGCATTTTTAGGCTGAAGGGCATTACTTGTAACAGTAAGTACCCCATTCTGTTATGAAGGGCATCTTTGCTTTATTGACGATGGCCATCAAAATCTAATTGTATCTAGAAAATCCATCCATGAAGGAATACATTGTGCAAGAGGCAATATTATCTATAAACACATTTATGTGAGCCAAAGGGAAGTTATCCTTTTGGCATGCTTTGTTTAGACCTCTATAGTCAATGCAGATTCTGACCCTTCTGTCTTTCTTTGGCACTGGCATGACATTTGCTAACCACTCTGGATAGTCTACCACCTCTAGGAACTTAGCCTTGATCTACTTTTTGATGTCTTCTTTAACCAATTGGGCCCATTATGGTCTGATTCTTCTCAGCTTCTGCTTTACTGGTTTACACCCTTCTTTGGTGGGAATGTAGTGTTGAGCAATGTCTCTGTCAATGTCGGGCATGTCTTCATATGTCCAAGCAAATATTTTTGAATATTTTATTAGTATATTTTCAATTTCTCTCCTCTCTTTAGGGGTAACATCTTTTGAAATATGCCAAATGCGTGGTTCATTTTCTGCCCCAATGTTAAATGGTTTAGTGCATATGGAATGAATGTCAAATATACAAGTATTCTGACCAATGCAATGCACACAACCATAAAAAATGACATCGAACAAGTAAGCAAAATTTGATTTCATTGCATTAACTTTAGAGTTCATTACATCATCAGTTTTAAATAAAGGAAAAGCAAAGGCTAATATTTTCTAGATTAACAGGCTATTTTGTTTGCGGATCACCCACTACTTGTAGGTCTTGTCAGTAAGATTGTCCCAATCACTGGTGGTAAAGTGATGAATGATTCTCCTTCGCTATGTTGTTCTGAAATGGTCAATGACTTTTTGAGATAATCTTCCTCTTGAGAAGTCTGCAGGCCTGGATGGCACGTGTTGCTTTACCCCACACTGTCTTATTACTAATGCTTGTTAGTAGTGGTGCATGATTTGAATCCTGAGATTGTTAAGCAATTCACATACGTGCATAAGGTTACATGCTCCAGTCTCTACCAAGGGCACCTCTAGGTCATCTGCTCTTCTGGGGCATTTTTTATACTATTGATCCAATGCTCGATCGAGATATATGCTGAGCAGCCATTAATATCTTTGATATGTCTTTCTTGGTGGTTTTTTGGTTGGTACTTCATCCAATTACCAGTAGGTTTTTCCAAAAGGTTTAGCTTCTCTTGTAGCCAAATCTAAAGCAACAGGGGACTTCCAGTGAAGCTTGAATACTTTCCATTTTTGTAATCATCTAGGCGTTGAATGGTTTCTACCAAGATTAGTGGGAAGGGAGTCATTCCACATTCTATGCCTTTGATCACTTGGAGTATCTTGTAATCTCCCAATCCATCGCGTGACACTGTGAAGTATTGGATGAAGAGATAGTAAGTGAGAAGTCATGCCTATGGTAGGCTTCCTGATTCCTTTGTTGTACATGAGTTCAAGAGTTATAGGGGAATTAGTCGTTTATCTGGAGTAACTAACTCATCAAGCTTTTGTGGGCTTAGGTCAAGGAGTGGTGATCCAAGTCCAAGGTATTTGATATCTTGGTCAATGAAGATTACTTCTTCGGTTTTGATAGGGGTACGTCCTACAATGGTACTAAATTCCTCATTTACTGGGCATAGCTCCATAGTGTTGAACCGAAACACATGCTCGTATAGATTCCAGAATGACATTGCTACATGTAGGAGGTCATGGTCAAGGCGAACATGCTGGAAGGTTTTGATGCATAGCATTCCATAGGATTGTAGGCTTTTCCAGTTAGCTTTGTCAAGGTTGTGTAAAAAATGTCTAATGAGACTTGTTTGGGCTTGGAGGTTTTTGACCATGGTGCCATATTCGAGCAGGTTTTGAATCATTGCTTTCATTTTCCTATAATTTTGGTGAGAAGACTCTAGCTCATGGACACTCATATTGAGATATTATTTGCTGCACATTAGTGAGATAGAATAAACAAATGATGAATGATGCATGCATGAGATGCGCCTGCAAAAGAATACGATTAGCATGTATGCATGACGTGTTTATGCATAGTCTTATTATGATTGATGCAGATGGCTACCGAAAAATATGGTTAATGTATGTTGTCTATATGTATGTCATGTGTGCATGATTTATGTAAGAGATCGTTAGCTTTTCCTGCATAAAGAACAAACCAATCACAAGCAAGCTCTCGCTTCCAACCTTATCACTCCATGAGGTTATTGAATCCTTTTCCTAGGTGGGTTTTGACCTGATAGTCAGTAGGGGACCATGGTTCCGTTCTCAGACTAGGCATTTTTGATTTGTATTGATAAGAATTAAGAGGTAAACTCAAGAACGATCCTCAAATGCACTCTAGGTAAGCATATAATGTCAATGTGAGGACCAATCATTAGGTCATAAATGGCATCTATAGTCCTTACACGCCGGCATGTGTAGGGGCTATAGTCAACAAAAGGGGTCTAGTTTCATGTCCCCACATCGTTATTTGATATGTTTACCAAGTGGCAAGAATGTATTGTTTGATAGTATATGATTTAACTCTTTCAACATAAATGTCTACAATCTAGTCAAATTCCTGACCCATCTATTTGATCTGATAAGGACAAATGGATGATGCTCGTAGGTTCCATCATCGAAAGATGTCACTATTCGCCAGTTCTCATAGGCTATTCATACCGAGGTGAGTGATTCTTATCATTCCTTGCACATTGGGTTTATGCAAGGTAAAAAAGGATCACACAATCTAAGTATGAGCAGTCTATGAGAATGGACGTAATGACATCAATCAGTGATAGAAACTAAAAGTGCCATAGCATTTATGAATGTTAGGTCAAATGGACAACATCAGCGCTTAGCATGCAAAGCTTAATAGGATCCTAGTGGAGATTTATATTAGTTTATTTACATGGGCTGAGTCAAGGGTATAAGGCTAAGGGCTCCTTTAGCGAGAATGCCCCCCATAACTAGGGTTACGGACTCTGGTCAGTGAGTCTAGCATTCTTTTGATAATTCAGGTCACCCTTCTTAAGGACTTGGGTCATAGACTCTGGTTAGAAGAGTCCGGTGAAACCACGAGTAAAGGCTAAAGGTGATAAATCTAAATCGGTCACCTATGACTCATGTGGAACCAAAGTGGATCACTTTTCGTCATTGTCGGCTGATAGGGACCAAGGGTGCATGTGTGATTGTGTAGTGCAAATGCAATGGTGAAGGGCTCCATATGATTGAGTATTAAGTAATGAGAAATTGTCTTTTTTGAATTGATCTCTCTAAACAGAGTCCCCAGTGGAGTCGCCACTGTGAGCAACCTTTCCATTTTTTTTAAATGGAGTGATTTTGAGGGACACAACAACTTTGCCAAATGGGACATCCGTTCTATTTATGGGACAGGGAAAAATGATTGGTCTCAGAGGGATACGAGATGCTTTGTGTTTGGAGTCGCCACCTGGTTTTTAGAAAACCAGGAAAATGTGAAAGGGATGGCATCAGGTCACTCAACGAGTATCGTCCCTAGCAGAGATTTTGAGCCTGGGAGATCTCATCTACTTTTTGACTATTTCTCATTTTAATACTCAATATATGGCTACTGCAGCACCTTAGTTTCGATAATGATAGCTGATATAAATGCATTCACACAAGCACATTGATAAAAATGGAAAGTATGAGAAATTTAGCATAATTATTTAGAAGGCTTTCCTAGTAAATACATATGAAAGAGAAAAAGTGTGGAAATGTAAATCTAGTCCTAATCTAAAATACACCTACAAAATAGAGGTTAACACAACTATGTGCAATTCCATCTATTCATCGATTCGGACAACATGTAAGCATAATAAAAATGATTGATACATCATGAATGATTAAATAGATGCTCATAGTTTACGCTCTAGCAAGAATTATTATAAAGCATTTCTAAATGATAAGTTAGACAATAAATAATGATGATTGCATCATTGGACCACAATATCAAAGCTTTAGCTTAGATAAGTCAGCTTTCGTGTTTATTGAATGCATATTGATGTAAAATGACAGTTAAAAATGAGCAAAACAAAGCAGAGATTATTGAATCAACATGTAAATTGTCAGTCTCATCACACAGATCACAACAATTTCTCAACTGACGGCTATGATAAAATAAAATGCAAGACAATAAAATAAACATGCAAATATATTTATTTAGTCCTCAGATTCAACTGTGCTTGTTTGGTGTTTTTGAAGCTTACGCTTCGCGAGATTTTCAAGCTTTCCTCGTCGAGAGGTTAAAAATGACGTGTGTAATGCAAATTCGTATATCTTTAAAGCCTGCTTTAACAAAGATGAGGATGGGTTAGTTTAAAAGCGGTCTAAAAATCCTACGAAAAATGTAGAATAGGGGCTAAAAGTGTATGGATTGGGGCTCCTAAGCCTTCAATTTGACAGTGTTTCAGTGTGTGTATGCTTTTGGCTCTTACCTCTTTTTTCTTTGGTTCTTGCCGTTGCTGAATTGGGAGGAAGAGACCCCTATTTATAGGAAACAATGCCTACAAATGCATGCAAAGTAATGAAAATGCACATGATCATGCCTCTGGGACGCGTGATCAAAGGCCTAGGGTGTGATCACACGCTCAGCTGCGTGATCACACGCTCTTGCGCACATCACGTGCCCTTCTCGGGCTTCGTTTATTTTGTTTTAGTGGTGTTTTTCAGGGTTTTTGGACTTTCCGGATGTGTTTCCAATGTCCGTTTTGTCAAAATCGGCTTCTATTTTCATACATGAGTAAAATGTGTTCGGGTGTGATCACAGGCTACAAATTTGCTCATGCGCTACTTCTTAGGATTACGCGCACTATTCTGAGGTCACTATCAGATGTTTTAAGGGCTTACGAACATGTTTCTGATGTCCATTTTGTCAAAATCAACTTTTGATTTTCATGAAGTTGAACTCTAATCTCATGATTCAAACACCGGTCTGATGAGTTGCTTGTTTTTAGCAACGCTTGCTTGAAATGAGCAACTTACCACTCCGATAATTCGTAGTTCATAAAATCGGGGTGCGACTTAATGATTCGGTAGTCGATTTTGTTCAGTTCGAGCTTTTCAAACTCACGACACACTTTAGAGGTGGTATGAATGAACAGACACTTGTCACATTTGGAGGAGTGTTTTCATCACTAGACCTTTTTGGGGGCAGTCAAAATTCAAAGTATGACAATCATATTCAATCATTGCCAGTTGATTACTAGGGAATTTAAACACTTTGTTCAATTCAAACCAAAAGTATCATTTTTTAATCTAAATATCAAAGTATTTGTTTATTCATCAAATCTAAAAAAACTCACTAACTCACTAATGACCCTAGCATAAGTTGGATATGCTCTTATCATGAACTCTTCCCAACCCACTCATCTCAAATACATGCATACTTCCTCGAACAAGCCCACACTTTCTAAGGTAGATTTACATACATATATATATATGTCTGGTTAAATTTTTCTATGCCTAACATCCTCATACCTTTTTCTTTAAATTTCATTAATGAATTTAATCGTTTATGGTGTGGGATTACCTCTCTATTCTCTTACTCCACCGATTATGGATTTGAAGAATCCCCTCTAAGTCTTGATCTCTTCGGAGGTGGACTAGCCCTCTTTGCAACCATACCTTTAGTTCTCACCATTGTTATTTATTTTTTTATTCTAGGGTTGAGAATAGCTTTTGGTTTAAGTTTTTGAGAAGAGAAATAAGGTTTTTAAATGTGTTAGGGTTTTAAGAGTGTGCTTACGAATGATTTATAATGAGTATTGAATGTTAATTTGCTAAAAATAACTAAAGAAGGTGGAAAGTTCTTTTTCAAAAATCATTTTAGAAGGGTGCAGCCAAGGCACCCGACAATATGCTTTGAAACACATGGTTGTGTGTTAAGGCTTTTCAAACATATGACACGACTATGTGCTTTAAGACACACGGCTGTGTCTAAGTCAACTTCAAAACATGAAATAAACAACAATCACACACGGCTGTGTTGGCTTCGACATATAATCATGTCAGACTTCAAATTTTTACCCTTTTATAGTGTGTAAATCAGACACAACCATGTGCTTTGTAGCACACAACTATGTCTGCTTTTCAATTTTTCCTCCTAAAATGTACGACATAAATTTATTCATAAGTTACTACTAAACATATTCTGCATTTGAAAGTCCCATTATCATTCACACACATAGATCACCAAATCATGTTCACAAACATATCATTCAAATAAAATCATAGCTTTCATCAAACAAATACATCAACTAAATTTAAACTTACACCCCTTTTATTGCTCTCTTGTAGTTTTTCCCTTCCTCATGATATGTTAGCACTTGATTTGTTATGTTTTCCTGCTATATATCATAAAATGAAAAATGTTATTGAAATTAAAATGTTCTAATATTAAAAAAAAAATAATAATGAACTAAAGTTACAAAGCTTGGTTAAGTCCCTAATAAGCGATTGTTTAAAAAGTTCATTAGCTTGACCATGGCATGGACTAATTATCAATGTCCTTTAGAAAGGCATCTTGATGGAATTTATCAACTTTGCCTCCATTGTATTTCTTCAATCTTTGACCATTTGACTTTGAATTTATCTTGTAATGCATTTATTAGTTCGATTGCTCTTGATGGGAAAGTCTGAGATCTTGTGAAAGGTCCTGATCATCTAGTTTTTAATTTCCTTGGAAACAATCTTAATATAGAGTTATAAAGCAAAATTTGTTCCTTTACTTCAAAATGCTTCTTTCTTATCTCTACATCATGCCACTTCTTGGTCTTCTATTTATAAATTCTTGAACTTTCATAAATAGCTTGTCTAATCTTGTCAAGTTCATTTAATTGTAACATTCTTTTCTCCGATGCTTTCTTGAAGTTATAGTTTAAAGCTTTGATTGCCTAGTAAACTCTATGTTCAATTTCCATTGGAAGATGACATGCTTTTCCATACACCAACCTAAAAGGAGACATCCTAATTGGTGTCTTGTATGTTGTTATATACGCCCATAAAGTAATGTCTAACTTTCTTGATAAATATTTCTTTGACTTGCTTTTTGTCCTTTTTAATATTTTCTTCACTTCTCTATTACTGACTTCAACTTGCCTACTAGTTTACGGATGATATTGAGTAGCTACTTTATCTTTTATCCCATACCTGGCTAATAATATCTCTATATTTTTATTGTAGAAATGTGTACCTCCATCACTAATGATGGATCATGGCATTCTAAACCTAGTGAAAAGCTTTTTAAGAAATTTGCAAACTACTCTTACATCATTATTACTACAAGCTTGTGCTTCAAACCATTTTCACATATAACCAACACATACTAATATATATTTATTACCTTTAGAAGATGGAAATGGTCCCATGAGGTTAATGCCCTAACCATCAAAGATTTCAACTTTTAGGACACTTGATTGAAGCATCTCATCCCTCTTGGTCATGTTCCCACTTCTTTGACATGCATCACATGCTTGTATAAATCTTTTTGCATCTTGAAAAATTATTGGCCAATAGAACCCACTCTCCAAGAATTTTGAAGTTGTTCGTTGATACCCAAAGTGTCCTCCACAATTCAATCCATGACAATGATGTAGAAGAGATTAGATTTCCTCATTAGGAAAATGTCGTCTAATTATACCATTATTACACAGCTTCCAGAGAAATGGTTCCTCCTAAATATATGCTTTTGCATCATGTATAAGATTCTATTTCTGATGATGAATCAGATTAAAAGGTAGTTTGCCCACAGCTTAGAAATTTGCAATATCTGCGAACCATGGGATGTTCATGATCCTATAGCAAAGAGTATTTCATCCAAAAATGAATCCTTAGTTGGCTCTATACTCCTTCCTATTATATAATCTAGTTCCAGTCATGATAAATTATCTGCTACCATATTCTCTAACCCTTTCTTGTCTTGAATCTCTATGTTAAATTCTTGTAATAACAACACCCATCTAACAAGTCTAGGTTTAGCATCTTTCTTTGCTAATAAATATTTCAATGCTGAATGATCTATATAAACCATAACTTTTGAACCTAGGAGATATCATCTAAATTTGTCAAATGCAAACACTACTGCTAGCATCTTCTTTTTTGTTGTAGCATAGTTTAGTTGAGCAATAGTTAATATTTTGCTTGCATAATAGATAATATGTAGCTTCATGTCCTTTCTTTGTTTAAGGACTGCTCCTATAGCATAATCATTGGCATCACGAATTAATTCAAAAGGTAGGTTCCAGTTTGGGGCCACTACTATCAATGCTAACACTAATGCCCTTTTTAACCTATCAAAAATAATTTTACATTTATCAGTAAATATGAATGGTGCATCATTTTCAAGTAACTTATATGGGGGTTTTGAAATTTTAGACAAGTCCTTGATAAAGTGTCTGTAGAAGTCTGCATGTCCCAAAAAGCTTCTTACACCTTTAATATTAGTTGGGTATTATAACTTCTCTATAATGTCAATTTTTGCTTTGTCAACCTCTATGCCTTCTTTTGAGATTTTATGACCTAATACAATGCCTTCTTCTACCATAAAATGTCATTTTTCCTAATTCAAGACTAAATTAGTGTCTTTACACCTTTCAAGAACTTTATCCAAATTCAAAAAACAATGGTTAAAAGAATTTCCATAAATATAAAAGTCATCCATAAATACTTTCATTATCTTCTCAACCAAATCAGCAAAAATAGCCATGATGCACCTTTGAAATGTAGTGGGTGCATTACATAAACCAAATGGGATTCATCTATATGCAAAAGTACCATAAGAACAAGTAAATGTTGTTTTATCTTGATCTTCAAGAGCTATTGTTATTTGATTATAAGCCAAATATCCATCTAGAAAGCAGTAAAATGCATGTCCTGATATTCTTTTTAACATTTGATCAATGGATGGAAGTGGAAAGTGATCTTTTCTTGTTGCTTTTTTAAATTTTCTATAATCTATACACACTCTACAACCATTAACTACCTTAGTAAGAATTAATTCTCCCTCATCATTTTCTACAATGGTCATCCCCCTTTTAAGGTACATATTGAATAGGATTGGCCCATGAACTATCTAAAATAGGATATATAATTCCTACATCTAGAAGTTTAAGAATTTCTTTCTTAATAACTTCTTGCGTATTAGGATTTAATGTCCTTTGTCTTTCTATTATAGTTTTATGATCATCTTCCATTAATATCTTATCCATTTAATGTCAGAAATTTGCCATCCTAAAGCTTTTATTTTTTTTCTTTAGTAAGTCCACTAACAATTTCTCTTATTCCTGATTAAGTTTTGATGATATAATTACTGTTAATGTTTCATTTTCTCCTAGGAATGTATATCTTAAGTATGAAGGTAATGGCTTTAAATCCAAACTAGGTGGTTTTACTATAGGAGGTGGTGTATGTTTAGTATTCATTGGTAATGCATGATGAATAAATGATTGTTTTTCTTTAAGAGATTTCTCTCCTTCATAAGAATTAACCTGTAAACACTTTTCAATATCCTCTAAGTCACATGATTTTGCTAACCTCCATTGTTGGACTTTATTAACGCAATCATCTATCACATCAACTCTCATGCAGTTATCAATATTTGAAGAGTGTTTTATACCTTGCTTACATTGAACTTATAGTTATCTTCACCAACTTTTAATGTAAGTGTTCCTTCATAAACATCTATGATGGCTTTAGCAGTATACATGAAAGGCATACCTAGTATCAAAAGCATGTCTTTATCTTCTTCAAAATCAAGTGCCACAAAGTCTACTGGAAAGATCAATTACCCTACTTTGATTAGCACGTCCTCTACTATCCTTTGAGGTTTTATTGTTCTATCTATAATTTATAAACATATATTGGTAGCTTTTGCTTCTCTTAGTCAAAGTTTCCTGTAAATAGACAATGACATCAAATTAATAGAAGCACCTAAATTACAAGAGCTTTTCAAAAATTTAAATTGCCAACAGAAGAAGGTATAGTAAGACTTTCCTAAATGTTTTTTCTTTAACGTTAGTTTGTTTGAGATTATAAGTTTTTTAAGATTATAGCACTACAATCCTTACTAAGTATAATATTCTCAAATTCTTGTAACTTCTTCTTACTAGAAATAAGCTCCTTTAAGAATTTAGCATATTTAGGCATCTGTGCAATAGCTTCAACTAATGGTATATTTATATGCAACTTCTTAAACATATTTAAAAATTTTACAAATTGTTCATCATGCTCTTGCTTCTTTAGCCTTTGAGGAAATAGAGCAAATGGCTCATAAGGATTGACTTCAACCTTCTGTTTCTTCTCTTTTTGGTTGTGCTTCAGGTCATTCCACTTCTTATTATTTTTCAATTACATCTTCCATTTATATGTTCACCTTTTGCTTTAGTGGTTACAATTTTATTACACTTCTTAAAGTGATAGCTTTAACTTGCTCCCCAGTATTCTTCTAAGCATTGCTAGGAAGAGTCTCTTAATTTCTTGTTGATAAAGAGTCTACTAATTGCCCCACTTGAACTTCAAGATTATGAATAGATGATGAATGATTTATGAATATAAGCTGAGTGTTTTGATGCATATGTTCAAATCTCCCTTTAAATCTCTTTGTAGTTTCATCTTGCTAATTCATTTTTGCAGTCATCAATTCCATAAATTTCTCCATTTTACTCTCTAAAGAAGATATAGATGATGATTATCCCTTTTCTTGCTGAAATTGAGATTGATTATGATGATGTTGCACATTTTTACCCCTAAACCCTAGTAGTGCTTGAGGTCTCCATTGATTATTATTACTTCTCTATGAAAAGTTCATATGATTCCTCTAATTTGGATTATAAGTATTGCTGAACATGGAATTTTATTGTTGACCCTTATTGAAGTTGTTCACATAATTCACATTCTCCATGGATAAGTTCTACATAACCTGACATTCAATAGTAGGATGTCCTCCATGACAAAGCTCACATGTTGATGTTGCTGATAAAGAAATTACATTTAGTCCCATTTTGTCCATCCTCTTCATCAATGCATCTAGCTTTGCATTTACCATAGTCAACCCATTTATCTTAATTGCTCCTCCTTTTCTAGGTATAGCTCTCTCATTAGCCTATAGACTCTATGTTTTGCCATTTCCTTGAACAGTTCTAAAGCATCCTTAGCTGTTTTAGACATGATTGTTTCTCTAGCAGCTACATCTATATTGACTCTAACTACAGGAGTCACACCCTTATAGAAAGATCAAGCAAAATCCTAAGTAGGTATTAAATGTGGTAGACACTACCTCTGTAAATCTTTAAATTTGTCCCAACATTCATAAAAGCTTTTGTCTTTCCTCTGATATAAAGAATTGATTTCATTCATGATCTTCAAAACCTTGGCAAGTGGAAAATATTTGTTGAAGAATGTTGTATAGAGTTCTTGCCAAGTAGTAATAGAATTAGGAGGAAAACTTGTAAACCATCTCTTTGCCATATTTGTAAGTGAAAAATGGAAAAGAATCAATCTTATAGCTTTTGGTTGCACTCTATTCATTCTAAATGTAGAACAATACTCTAAGAATCTCATCATATGCCCAACAGTATCTTTATATGATAATCCACTAAATTAAGAATTTTGGATCATCTGAATCATAGTTGGCTTAATTTCAAAGTTATTAGCAGCCACAACAGTTCTAATAATAGGATTTTGATCTCCTGGTAAATGTGGACTAAATAGTTCTCCACACATTCTGTTTATTTTTTTATTTTTTGGCTATCGAGCAGGTGGTGGATCTTGCTTAGTAACCCTTTCATTTCCAGCTTTACTATTTTCTTCGTTCATCCTGTTTCTTTGCCCTCTAAATCTCCTATGAAAAGTTCTTTCAATTTTCAAATCTACTGAAGTTAAAATTTCACCTCTTCTCTTTGTGCTTCTCGATGAGTGCATGCCCTCACAAGAGTGTCTGATAGATAAATAAGCAATACAATAAAAAACTACTTCCTAAAATAAAACAAAAATAAGAATAAAATGTCTAAATCAAACAATATTAATTTATTCTCTATATTAACTATATGCTATCCTTGACAATGACTTCAAAAACTTGATGGGTGGTTTTCACAAGTGCACAAAATCGTACAAGTAGTAATAAAAAGATATCATTCCCATGGAGATAGAGTCACTTATAGAGCTACTCTTAATATTTTGCTAATTTATAAGCAAAACAAAGTAAATTTAATCTAAAACAGTATGAAATTTTTGTAACTAAATTTATATAATTAAAGACATTAGGGTTTAACACCTATGACTCAATTTATCTAGAAGTATTTCTATTATCTTATTTATTATGAATAACATTTCATTTCCAAAGCATCTTTGATATTGTGATGTTTCTCTCAAGTACCTTCACAATTAACCAACTATGATAATTCACTAGCATGATTAACTAATCATAGTCAATTCATTCAAGTAATCTTCCATGGAATATTAATATTAAGGTGTCTCTCAAATAAATCAATTTGAATTAATAGATTGTTGTTGCTTTTCTCACTAGAATCAATCTCTCAATATAACCTTAGTGTCTAATTCAATTCAGAGGGTGATCAAGCCAATGAAAAGCATTAAGTCCAGTAACTCTCATGAAATGCATATTCTTTTATCAAAAATTTAATTAATTATATTCATATTAAGTCAGGTTCATTAAAACCCTAACTAATCTACTTAGTTACTCATGGAAATTAGAAAAGAACAACATGAGATGAAGAATCCTAACATATTCATAAATAAATAAATTTATAAAGCAAGAGAATAATAGAAGAAAAACTCTTTTATTTCGCTTCCTCAATGATGTTCTTGATTTTCAATCCTTGTTCTTCATTCCAATAGCTTGAGTTGAAAATTAAAATTCTAAAACTAAAAATAATTCAAAATGATAATATTTCTTTTGTAAAGAAAATAGTTGAATACTATTCCTAAGAGCAGCAGTCCTTATTTCTGAAAGAAAAAAAATTATATTTAAATATTATTCTCTAAAATAACCTAAAAAGGCTATTTCCAAATTAATCAACACCTGCGTAAACGGTTGGGTGTCAACATGACACAGCTGTGTGGTCTTCCCTCGCCTAGTTAGTAAGTGCTCTGACACGATTGTGTGCCTAGCTTGACACAATCATGCCTGTTTTGATCTCTACAAGCTTTAAATCTTCTAATCAGGCATGACTGCATCTATTGAGCACATAGTCGTGTCATTCCCCTCCTCCTCATTCTTTGATCTTTTTTCCCTTTTTCTTGGCTAGATTAGCTCATAACTTTGAGTCCTCATTGCTTCTAGTCCAAAATGAGTTCTAACTTGATGAAACCTACAAAATTAAAGCAAAAACAATGTAAAATGATATAATAATTAACTAAAAATGCATAAAATAAAAAAATGACTAACTAGTTTTAACTTTTAATGCAATTATTCCTAAATCATGCTTTAAAAAGATAAAAACCTATAATTCTAATAATGAAATGCAACTATTTAGTGCTCAAAATCTATCATTTTTAGCACTTATCAATACTACTCACATGTTGGTAGCTAGGTTTGAACAAGTTCCTAAAGATTCTTAACTTAATTTCAAAAACCACTCTTTATCCATTAAGAATCTTAAAGATCAAGTGGGCCAAATTGCAAATGCATTAACAACACATGGATATGGGAACTTATTAAGCAATATGAAGACAAGTCCTAAGGAGCAGGTTAAAGCCATTACTTTGAGAAATGCGAAAGAGTTGGAAGGACCTAAAGAATCCAAAGTCAATACGGAAAAGGAGGCACTGAATGAGGAGTCAAAAGTCAATAAGGAAAGTGGGGAGGAAGGTCAATCCAAGTGAGATAAGGAGGCTATGCTAAAGGTAACTACTTATATGTTTTCCTCAAAATTTTAGGAAATAAGAGCAAGACAAGGAAAAAAGTAAGTTATTTGGCAAGCTAAAGAAGGTTCATATTAATGTTCTACTCATAGTGGTGCTAGTACACATGCCTAAGCATTCCAAATTTCTTAAAGACTTAATCTTAAATAAAAAGAGGTTAGGCGAGCTCGAGACTGTCACTCTCAGTAAGGAATTCAACACTTTGATCATAAACAAATTACCTCTCAAGCTAATACATCCCAGTAGTCTCACTATTCCTTACACAATTACAAATTTTTTATTTTAGAAAGCTCTATGCAATTTAGGTGCTTCAATTAATCTCAAGTCTTTTTCAATTTTTAAGAAGTTAAATTAAGAAGCTTTAAAGACCAACATGAGTTTACAATTGGTTGATTGCATTACAAAGAGGCTTATAGGGATTTTAGAGGATGTTTTAGTAAAGGTAGGAAAATTTATATTTCTCATAGATTTTGTTGTTCTTTATTTTAAAGAGGATGAAGATGTTCCATTAATTTTATGAATGCCTTTCTTATATATAACAAAGGCACATGTGGATATCTAGGAAAGCACTCTTACACTTTGCAAGGGTAAAGACAAATTCACTTTTAATGTGTATAAGGCGTATAGGCACTGGAGAATTGTGCTTCAAGATGGATTTGATGGGAGAATGTGTGAATGAGAAGATTCAAAAGGAGATGTACTTATCTAGTAAGATTATGGAGTTGGAGAAGTGTTTTAAAGTTAATAAAGCACAAGACACAAAGGAGCTCATAACCCTTCCCCACTATAAAACCTTAACCAAAAGTTCACAACCTATACTACCTTTTATTTTCATCCCTTCTATATTAGAGCTCAAAATTTACCATCTCATCTTAGATATACCTTCTGTGGAGAAAACAAAATCCTATCTAATATTATTTTCTTAAAATTAACCCATAAATAAGAATTACTTCTTATAGAGATGCTTAAGAGAAGGATTAGAACTATTGGGTGGCAAATCTTTAACATTATAGGGATTATTCCATCCTATTGCATGCAAAAAATATTAATGGTAGAGGGGCATAAGACCATTATTGAATGCCAAAGAAGGGTGAACCTAAATATGAAAGAATTTATGAAGAAAGAGATCATGAAGTTATTAGATATATGCATTATCTACCCTGTTTCGAATTCATCATGGGTAAGCCCTGTTCAATGTGTTCCTACAAAGGGTGGCATAACCATAATTGAGAATGAAGAGGGTAAACTCATTCCTATAAGGGTAATTAATGGATGATATATTTGTATAGACTATCACAAGCTCAACAATGCCACAAGGAAGGACCACTTCCCTTTGCCATCCTTTGAGAAAGTGTTAGAGAGGATAATAGGCCACATTGTTTATTGCTTTGTAGATGGTTATTTAGGTTATAATTAGATTTTTATAGCATTGAAAGATTAAGAGAGGACTACCTTTACATGTCCTTATGGTACTTATGCATGTAGGAGGATGTCTTTTGGACTATGTAATGCCCTCACCACTTTTCCATGTTACATGATGGCTATTTTTGTGGATTTAGATGAGGATATTATAGAGGTTCTTATGGATGATTTTGCAATGTTTGGAGACTCTTTTAAGAGATACTTACATAATTTTAAAATGGTTAACAAGATGTGAAGAAACCAACCTAGTGCTTAATTGGGAGAAATACCACTTATTGGGACATAAATTTTTAATAAGATGCATTGAAATTGATCATAAAAAAATAGAGGCAATTGAAAATATCATATACCCAACCAACATAAAGGGATTTAGAAGTTTTCTTAGTTATGTCGGCTTCTGTAGGCTTTTCATTATGGATTTTTCTAAAATTACAAAACTTTTATCTCATGTATTAGAAAAAGATGTACCTTTTCTAGTCCACTAATGAGTGAAAATTTGCTTTTGATAGGTTGAAGGATGCATTTATTTCAGCTCCTATTGTCATACCCCCAGATTGAAATTTACCTTTTAAGTTAATATGTGATGCAAGTGAATTGGATATTGGACTTTCAAGATAATGTAAAGACAAACAAATACATGTCAAAACCTAAATTCCAAGCCTTTAAAACCTTAAACTTGAAGAACTATACATAAGGGTTAGTAAATCGAACATTGACTTATCAAACTAATTCTTAGTGAACTGAGTGCCCAGATTAATGAACTATGTGTCTCGATTAGCTCCCACACATATGACTAGCAAGGCAAGAGTTTAGTTCCTTAAATTGACACACAATGTAGTGAACTAGAGCATAGTTTTTTGAACCAATGAATTGATATAATTAACCAATTGCCTGATTCATCTCTTTAGACCTTGAAACTCCACCCAATACAAGCCTCAAATGACCTGAGCATCTGTGGATCTTAGGAGTATACGATTGTTATCCTCTCATGCGTTCTTAACTTCACCCGCACACTATGCATGCATACCCATACTGATCAATATGTGGACGCACATAAAAAAGCCTCAAATTTTCTTTGTCTATAAATAGCTCAATTTTTTCAATTTTTGGAGAGACCTTTAGATACCTTACCAAAATTCTACCATATTGAAGACTCAGACACCCTTTTAAACACTTTTTTAACCAACTCCTTTTATTTTTCTTAGGATTTTATAACCAATTTACAACCAAATCCAGACTCATCTTTATCAAAGCATGCATTAAAGGTATAATTATTTGCATTTGGACATCATTTTACATAACTGGGCGAGGATAACTTATAAGAACAATTTTTTAAGTACACTCACTTCCACGTTCTAATCAATCTTAGCTTATAATTGGTGGACTCTAAAATTACATTTTTGCACATTTAATTTAATATTGCATTTTCTTTTCCCTTTATTTATTATTGCCCAGCAAATTGGAAAAACTGATGTGCTTTGTGTTATGAAGTTTTGCCTTTTTGCATGCTATTTATTATTTAGTATGTTGAATGCATTTTTATGATTGTGTTATTTTTGTAATTCTAGCCTTAAATGTGAATTTTCCAAAAATATCATTTTACATATGTGTGGCATGCATTTTACATCATTTATTATAAATTTTACATTTTTAATGTAAAAGTTACATTTAATATAAAAGTCATATTTTTGATGTAAAAATCACATTTTCATTAGAAAAATATTATTTTAGCATGTCAATAAAATCAAGTTTACATTTTTAGATTTTTATCATAAAAATTATATCTTTAAAACCAAAATCAAATTATAAATTATAAAGTTGCAATTTTAATATGAAAATTGCATTTCATGATTTTCACATAAAAAAATTACAATTTTATGCTATCAAAGCCAAGGCCATGTACGTGATCTCGTACTTTCTTGAGCAAGCTCTAATAAAACTACTAGGCAAAACTAGGGGTGTAACCTCACTCTAATAAAGGGAAGTGGGCACAACATTCTTTTTGACTAAAATATTCATTCATAATGACAAAAACATACACTAACTATTGTTCTATCATTTGTTTGCAGCAAAGTTCTTGGCACCTAAAGATAAACAAGCCTACATCCTAATAAATGAAATTCCTAAAGAAGGCAAAAAGATATTAAGCATCTAAAGGCAAACAAGCATATAAAGGCAAACAAGCATATAGTCCAATAAAGGGAAGTCACGCATAAGAATTCCTATATCTAGAATGCATATAAAAATAGCAAAAAGCTCATCTCCTAATTTTTTTTATTCGCAAAAAAATTCCAAAAGCAATAAAAAGAAGAAAAGAAGAAAGGAAGAAAGTTTTCTAAATACTAACTGATTGGCCGTGGAGCATCCACCTATGCACCCTCAAGTTCAAGACCAGAGGAGCACCCTAACCTAAAATCACTCCATGCCTGAAGCGGTGAGATGGCACCAACTTCCAAGGAGTAACACTACCTCCCTCTGGATCGACGTCGATCCCTTTGAAAAGCCTAGGATCGATACCCTTAAAATCACCTCCTTGCATAGTAAAGGCCAAAATATTGAGTGAATAATGGAAGTAACTAAAGTCTAAAGAAATCCCTAAGAATGGAGAAAAAGTTCAAGCTGAAAATAAAGAAAAGGACAAAAACTGAGCCTTTTATCAAGCTAGAATCCATGGGTTATAAGATATCTTATGAGCGTGGGTTATATCCACGAGCATGGGTCATTCTTGAAGCGTAGCCCAAAGGTCAGTGAGGCTTAAGAAGCACTCAAAAGGCTCTTAAATCAACATATGATGCATACAAAGCGCCAAAAGTGCATAAAACATGACAGAAAAGACCAAGAATGTGTCCAAAAATACGTTGTACTCTCAGGGAAGTACTATGTCTCATCTAAATTTAAATGCATGCATATGCATTCATGCATACACTTGCACTCATGAATTCATACAAAGGTTCTCTCATGCTTTTATAGGTGAATCCATACTAAGGAATGCTTGTAACGGGGACAGACTAGCTAACCCTGGTTGTCCTAGTCTTGCTTTAATAAGGTTTTCGTAATTTCCTGACTTTGATTTACGATTTTAAGCCAAGATTTCTAAACCTGGGATGCTTGCTCTCCACTTGGCAACAAAAATATCCTTGGCTAAGAATTGTCAATCATCCTCATGAAACATTGAAGACAACATTAAACTAAGATTATTGCAACCAAAGTCGCTCAAAGTCTCTGATACATAGCTTTCCTCGATGAGGATAAATTAGAAAAAGCACAAGCAAGTTATACATGCATCATGATTTTGAAAACTGAGTCGCATCTTTATACTTAGCCTAGCCTTATATGGGCTACACCCAGCCTTATATAAGCTACGCCCAGCATTATATAGGCTACACCCAGCCTTATATAGGCTACACAACACTACACACTACATATCACTCTCAGCCTTATATGGGCTATACTTAGCCTTATATGGGCTACACAACACTGCACATAACATATCACTCTCAACCTTATATAGGTTGCACTCAGCCTTATATGGGGTACACAATATATCACTCTCAGCCTTATATGTGATGGGGTTTTGTGATTCAAAATGCAGCGAAAAATTAAAATTTTAGTCACAACTTGAAATAGGATCCATGTAATTCGATTAACCAAATCATTTAGGGTTTCCAAAATCTTACCACAGACACAAAAAGAGGTAAGATTGTTGGAAGAAAGAGAGGGGGTTCACTCTAGTGACACCCTACCTCCAATTTTTTTGTGTTATTGGCCGGATTGAGATGCCTCCAATATGGGTACATCCTCCACAAGTATCCACACAAACAACCTCTAACCAAAACGAGTGTGTGCTAGCACTCTATTTCTCAAAAGTCTCACTTTTAAATTATGCGATTTTTCTTTTCTTAAGGTGAAAAATGAATTCAAAAAACAAGATGAAAAGTGTATAAAACCCTAGAGAATATGACTTATTTATACACCTCTCAACAAGGGTTTCACTTACCAAAATGAATTTTAGTAACTTCTCACTTACCAGAACGTTTTTGGTATATTTCACCTTTTCCATTTCTGATTTGATTCAAATACCAAAATAGAAATAGTTTCCTATTTATTTAAAATAACGATTACCTTAAATAAATAATTAATTGAATACTTATATATATATATACACACACACGAATTTATTTATTTATTTCCACAAAGTATTACTAGGCTTGGGAAACCCATGTTTGTTTTAGGCCTGTTCTAAGTGTGTGACCTTGTAGGTTCACATAACGTTGGCAGTAGGCTTGAAATCTCAATTTAGGCCTATAAGTCATAAGTGGCCTCTAGCAAGATATTATGACTAGCCAAGTTATGTGAAGGCCGATAATCTGACATAACCTAATTTACAATGAATATTTTAGTCCTTTTATCACACAATATCTTGATTGAACATAAGGCATAGTTTATGTCATCCTCACACAACTCAATCATATTATTTCTTAATTCAAAGTAGACTAAGAATGATAACTTTTTATCAATTCATTTTAGCATGGCCATGTATTTTTCTCAGTCTATCATATTAAGGGGCTCATAGATGTCTTACTTAAATTAAGTGAGGGACAAATTCCTTCTCAATCACTTACACTCCTCACATAAATCATTTCATATCCAACAACAATCTATTTCATCATCCTGTTAAAGAAAATGTTAGAATGTGTCAAAATACAAAATAGTTATGTAAAAATCCATGGTGATTTTAAGGTTAAAGGACTAAATCAATATTACTATGTTGAGAATTACTTATGACAATTATCTATATAGTATTCTCATAGTGGGTCAATCTAGTACATCATTTCTCAAATAAGTACCTATAAGTTGACTTAATATCTCATTTTCATGATTAGTAAAACATAATCATCAGTCAACACCATACTAGCCTTAATTCATTATTAGTTTAATAATAATGAATGACTAAGGATAATTTGAATAGAACTCATATTTAATCTAAGGGTTTTACTATCAAGTCATATACTTGATGGCTTTAAGAAGAATTAACTACTCAAGTAATTATCATAACATAAAATGATAATGAAAATGCATCTTTATTAATAAAATGATAAAGTCAAAACATGGTCATACATGATTGACCTAGTGCATATCACTAACAATATAGGCTACACAACACTACACACAACATATCACTCTCAACCTTATATGGGTTGTACTCAGCCTTTTTATGGGCTACACTCAGCCTTATATGGGCTACATTTAGCCTTACATGGGCTATACACAGCCTTACATTGGCACAATTTGCTTCCCATGCATTGATAAGTGCAAACTGGCTTAACTAATGTGAAGCAGGGGGCAACTATTAATACTCAAATTTTAATGGTCCTCCAAATGATCCGATGATGAAGGTCTTTGTCGACAAGATAGAGGGAGACTTTTCTAAAAGTCATCCTGAGCATGCTTTGGCAAGATGAAAAACCTAAAAATATGCCTAAAATACCAAAAAAAACTCACCCAAACCCTAAAAGCCACCCGAGATAGGCTTAAATGTGCAAAACGGTGAAAAACCAAAGAAAAGTGTGCCTATTTAGCACATCCCATGAGCAAGGGATTATCCCACACATGTGGGTCATTAACCCACACCTGTAGGTCGTTAACCCACGCGCATAGGTCATCAACCCACACCGTGGGTTATGCTGAATGACCCACACCCATGTGTTAAAACCCACACCTTAGGAAATGACCCACGCTCATGGGTCATGTATCCCACATGTGTACGTCATTTCCATAACTTATAAAAGTAAAAAATTTACCCATTTGGGGGGACTTTCAACCATATTTGGAGGGAGAACAAAAATGCAATCTTAAGGATACTAATTTGGGACGAATTTTAGCACTAATTTTAGACTATTTCCCTCTTCAAACCCTTGCAATTAAAGTGATTGACACGTAGAGACCCATTATCCAAACTATAAACCTTTTTTTTCTTCATTTTTAGGATTTTTAGCACTCTTTCAACTGAACTGAACTTCATCATTGCCAAAGCGCGCTTCTAGGGTATATCCTAATCCCTCTGTAAATCTCTAAACTATTTTTTGTAAAATTTACATTTATATATCATTTTCTCTTCTTCTATTAACTCTCTCTTTCTAATTTTATCATTGTTTTGCATTTTTGCACTTAGTTTAGTTATTTTATTATGAAATTGTGATTTTGATGATGCTTTGAAGTAATATATGATATGTTGAAGGAGTGAGAAGCTCGGGTTGAGAATCCAGAAGTGTTTATGGAATTTTTTATTGCTAGTAGTGAATATGTGCATTTTTTACATTATTTTTGCATCTAGTTCCATTAAAACTCCTTTTTTTTTTGGTAAAATTGATATTTTGGTACTAAAATGCACATTTTCATTATAAAAGTTATATTTTGATAAGTAAAAATTCCTTTTGTAGCATTTTAATTATTTTTACTATTTTTATGCATTTTAATCTTTTATTTTTACATTTTTCATCGTAAAATTCTTATTTTTATGGTGAAAATTGCATTTTTATTATTTTTGTTAATTTTTGCATTTTCATTTTCATTTTTACATTTTTTTCATCATAAAATTCCTATTTTATGGTGAAAATTGCCTTTTTAGCATTTTTATTAGTTTTGTTTATTTTTTACATTTTTCATCATAAAATTCCTTTTTTTATGGCGAAAATTGCATTTTTAGCATTTTTATTATTTTTGTAATTTTTGCATTTTTATTTTCATTTTTTCATTTTTCTGATAAAATTTCTATTTTTATGGTGAAAATTACATTTTTAACATTTTATTATTTTTGTTAATTTTTTTGTTTTTATTTTTGTTTTTGCATTTTTATCATAAAATTTCTATTTTTATGGTGAAAAAAGCATTTAGCATTTTCATTATTGTTGTTATTTTAGCGCTTATTATTTTTTATTTTTGTTTTTTTCATAATAAAATTTCCATTTTGTGGTAAAAATTACATTTTGGCCTTTTTATTGTTTTTGCCATTTTTTTTTCATATTTTTATTTTTATTTTGGTTGGTTATCATAAAAGCTGACATTTTATTATGGTGAAAATTCCCTTTTTGGCATCCTTGTCATTTTTACTATTTTTGTGCATTTTATTTTGAATTTTGCATTTTGCCGTAAAACTTATATTTTCCACGTAATGAAAATCAAATTTTAGCACCAAAATATCTAAATTATAAATTTTGAATTATGCATCCTCATTAGCACTTTGCATGTTGATTTGCATTAATGACTTGTTATTTTGATCATTTCCTTATTGCCTTTATTTTTATTTATTCGTTTTATTATCATAGGGATGGATAAATTATATAACTATTATGAGTGTGATGTGTGCCTGCATGTGCATGTGAACTAACCTTTGTTTTGCAGGTTTATTAGTATAATATTTATTTTTATTTTATTTTTCACTTTTGATTTATTTAATAGAATAGGGAATTCTCAAAGTGATGTAATCCTTAATCTTGATTCCCCTTTTATTTTCTATTTTTGATGTATATATTAGTATAGGTCATTTCAAGGGTTGTAATCCTTAATCCATTTCCCTGCTTCTTTTTATTTCGTTTATTTTGTTTGTTTGTTTATTATTTCTTGCATGCTAGTGTGTTGTTTAATATGTAATTATTTTTTTGCATTGCCATTTCTTGGTTAGTTATAGTTGATTATATTTTCTTATTTGCTCATCTTTTTCTTTATTTATGATGTATGCGCACCAAATTCAACCTTCCTGCATTTCAATTTTCAATATAATACAATTTTAAATTTACTAACAATCAAGTGTGGTAAATACATCATTAAAAATGAAACTAGGTTGATGAGACGAGTAATTAAGTAATGTATGCTAAGAAACAGGATAAGTAGATGCTACCCCCCGAACTCAAAATCTCTATCAAGGAAAGTGGGTTCCCACCTGCTTTTCCATTTCCCCATAGTCGGGTGGTGACTCCAACTTATGCAACCTCCTTTGATAGACCCTCCTATATCAATAACAATTGGTATAATGTCATTATCGCCAAACCTGTATGTCTCAATATAACCCACTGATCTTGTTTCGTCCAACCCATAACAAACAAACCCATAGACAAAAGGTCAGTCCCCTATAACACAACAATTGTGTTTTAAGTGTTTGTTGTTACAATCTTTGATTCAAGTACTGTAGACGGTGGGGTTTAGCACGCGTCCAAGATTTTAGCAACCGCGACACTGTTTGAGCTCAGAGCTCCAAAGAACACACTAACCATATCACAAAGATATGGTGTGGAGATGAGAAGTCACCACCCGGGGTAATAAATGGGACAAATCAAAGGTGGTGGTAACTCGATTCTCTAAAAGAGAGTTAGCACCACAACTAGAAAATTCTAGGAACGGAATACCAACTTCTTTTAGTCTCATGTTCTTTAAAATTAGTTTATGAATTGCTATCTTATTCCCTAATTACATGTAATTTCATAGAACCCTATTTTAGCAATCTACACCGAAGGCAACTAGTCTTGAAATTACACATAAAAAATGCATTCACAAAGCGCAACATCCCTAAGTCTAAACTACATTGATTTTAATTTGAGTTAGCTAAATCTACATATTTTATTTACAAAGTATAATGAAACTAAAGGTGGGCCTACATTTTTTAAAATTAATGAGCCTAATTCTATCAATTTTAATTCCAAAGAAAATGAGTCTAAGTCAATTAAATTTTAAAAGAAAAAGAAATTGCATTAGTGGGCCTAATTCTAATTAATTTTAAATCAAATGAAGTGATCCTAAATCTATTTATTGTAAAAGAAAGTGCTTTAATGGGCTGAGCTAAGTCTAGAATTAATTTTAATTAAAATAAAAATGAGCCTAAGTCTATTTAACTTAAATGGGGCTAAATTCATTTTAAAGTTAATTAAACCTAAAACCAATTTAATGACCTATTAATTAAGTGAGTTAAAACCTACACGTGGGCTTGGGGCCCAAAATGAATAAAAAACACAAAATAAGCCCAAATAAATAAAATAAACAAATAAAACACTCCTACAGTGATTTCTAAGGTCCTCTATGGATTTTGTTCTCCACAGTGAATTTATATCACTCCATCAATCATGGAAAATAAAAAATAATCAAATAAAAAAAATCAGGGAATGATTTACTATAACAAATAAAGAAAATCAAATAAAATAAATAAATAAAATTAAAATCAAAATAAAAAGAAAAGAGATGAAGATGAGAATGGGATGCAATATTGATTCCCATCAGAACATGATCACCATTGATGGAAGCCTGTGGCTTTTGTTATGTTTGTCTGTGATTTTAGTTTTATTTGAATCTCACTATGGTAATGAACTAGAAAAATGTACGTGAAAAATAAAAGAGAGAAGGTCTGCATTTTTGGCTCATGGCTAAAAAACAGAAAGTAATGCAGAAAGAATTAAACGTCGGAGCCCCCCTATTGAAAAAGAGAAAATTATGTGTTTATAGAGGCCACCATTGTAACCCTAAGTTGGGTACAAGATAAAAATTAAAAACAAATTATTTATTTATTATTTATCTAATAAAAAAATATTTATCAAATAAGACAACCAATCAAAATAAAATAAATTAAAATAAAAAATAATAAAAACGTTGGAAAACCTATAATTCCAAACGAAATTATAGAATTCCGGTGGGAATTTGCATAATTTCGATAAGAATTATAAAAATTCCCACCGGAATTCTATAATTCCAAACGGAATTATGTAATTCCAATCAAAATTATGTAATTCCAATCACAATTTTTTTAATTTTTTTTAAATTAAAAAAATAGGTCCTAGAAAATAATTTACAATTTAGTCCAAAACTGATAAATCAGACCTAATAAATCTAATTTCACATTCAATTTTTATCATTGGGTCCTCTATCACATCCACGCCCTAATCATCCCAAAATTAGGTGCTTACAAGTACCTTGTTTATGTATATTGTTTTTAATTTAGAGTCTTGTGAGTCTCATTCAATATTTCATGTTTTGGTTAAGTCAATTTGGGGTTTTTCATGTATTGTTGTTTATTTGAGTCAATCTTACTTCTAAATGCAATTGGTGTCCTTTTTTATGTCTTGAGTTCAATTAGAGTCTTGTTTCTTATTGTCTATAGTGTCAACTTATCAATTTGTCAACTAATGTTGCTTTCTTAACCTCACTAACCTTTCTCTACTCTTATCCAAGCTATATTATAAATACTGCATCAATTTTTTTATTTCTTCTCCCTATTTGTTTGAATTACTGCATTTTCATGCATTCATGTGCTTTTATGCATATCCCTTGCTTAATGCATATCACTATTATGTGTGTGCTCATTTTTATATCCTTTAGATGCATATTCGCATGCACTTATGCATCACTAGCATACTTATATGAATCTCATAGTTGCATAACATTGCATGCACCCCAGCTTGCATCATTCATCATACTTGCATGCACCAAAATTTATTTAATGCTTGTGTGGACCATGCATTTGCATTAGAATCATACATTGCATTATATATATATATATATATATATATATATATATATATATATATATATATATAT
>CATIWM010140606.1:0-19880 GCA_949671775.1 Mallotus repandus
TGTCTAAAATTTAGTCAGTATTGAAATTTTAAATTTTAAATAATTAAAAATTTGAAGGACTAAATTATTTTATTTTATTAGAACTTAGGGATTAAACTGTTTTATTTTTATAAATTGAGGGAGGTAAATGTATTTTGATATAAAAAATCTAACGAAAAAGTTAGCAGAGGGGTTTAAATGTTGACGGAATTAAAATTAAAAGATGTAAATGTTTGATTTTCAAATAAGAGGGAGGAGAATTGTAATTAGGTCAAACTTCAGGGAAGTAAATGTAATTTTCCTAAATAATAAAGTTTCCTAAAAAAATTTTCTCAACGTTATGTATGTGGGCCGGCTCGAGCCTAAAGTGAAAATTGAAAAACCTATCTTGGCCCGAACCACAAACAGATCTAACACACGACAGAGTACCATTGACGAATTACCGCTTGCACATAAGGCACAAAAGCAGCCAGCACGCAGCCCCCGCGCGCACCAATTATCACCTGTTCCTGCAGCACTAACCCAAAAAAACCACCAGAAAAGTCAGAAACACCGCCGGCCAATGGAGCCTCATCGGTCAATTTCAGGCTCTTACTTTCATCAGACCAGGTACGGCCATCGTCCTCCGCATCATCACGTTGTTCTCCCCAATAATCCCACCATCTATCCCCACAATCACCACCAATCCACCCTTCAGCATCCACCTCAACAATTCCGACCCCCGCAACAACATCCGCCGCCTCCTACTCCTCCTCCACCACCGCTTCTGCAGCCATACCAGCAACATCACCACCACCAACACCCCTTCAATCCTCAAAATCCTCACTTTTCTTTTAATTTTAATCAGCAGCATTCTAGATCGCACCCCGATGTTGTGAATTTTCCCCAATCTCCTTCCTCCTCCGCTCGTTTACCTTCTGATTTCATCGGAGATGACCGATCCGATTTCAGAGATCCGCCTAGGTTCTTGCCTCCAAGGTCATACCTTCATCCTTCTGATTTACATAAGCAGCAGCAGCAGCAATCTGGTTCTCCTATTGCTATGAGGCATGAATTAGGGTTTATTGAGGAACAAAAACAACAACAACAACAACAAAGGGGAGAGCTTTTATTTGGTTCCAATTCAGATAGATCTTCTTCTAGGGATTTTCGAATTGCACTGTCTAATAATCAAATTAGTCGCGCTATGCCTTTTGATGTTGTTGTTGATGCTGATGAGCGTAGAAGTGAGAGTCACAGATGGTTGCATCATGGCAGAGAAGCTACAAGAGATGTTCATGACTCATTTATTGATCGGAGGAGCAATGAAATCACTGGGGATTCTGATGGAAATCGAATTGTTAAGCATTACAGGGGCAGTAGAGAAGTGATTATGAATGCTGAACATAGTACTGGTGGTAAAGGAAGTAGTAGAGAGGGTAGTTATGAGTTTAACAATACCAATAATAGGACTCCTAGGAAGACATTACAAAAAAAGAGTGCTCTTCTTCGGATTCAAAAGCCTGTTCATAACTTCAGAATTAGAGATGATGACCGGGGACATCATTATTCTGGTGGTTATTTTGATGATTCTAAATTTAATACCTCTTTTAGAGGTAATAAGGATAGGGATAAGGATCAGAATCAGTACCGCTCGGATAGAGGAACTGGAGAGCAAGTTAGGGAGGGTAGTCCCGTTGAGCTTGATGTGTCTTTCAAGTCCAATTCCCTTGTAGCCAAGGCTATTGTCACACCTTCTGCTGATGTTTCTGATTCAAATTTGGCACCTTCCAGGAATGGAAAATTAAGGAAAGCATTGGTGCCTAATAAGGATAGTTTAACTCCACCACTTAAACTCAATGAAGGTAAAGATGTGGTATCAGTAGCACATATTACTTCCTATTCTGATAAGGATCTAAAACACTCCAAAAAGGAAGTGAAAGCTTGTGGTTCTGGTGGAACTGAAGTCTCACCTGGAATGAGTAAAGGGGGCAGTGCTACTGGGGATACTGTGTTGAATAAAGGTGGTGCTAGTGTTTCTGGTAAAACTTCTTCACTCAAAGTTTCAAAGAAGAAAAAAATTACTAAGAGGCCAGTGAAGAAAGCCGTAAATCCTAATTTCAATTCTTCAGGTTCGCAGCAAACTAAGAAGTGTGATGAACCTGTCATAACTCATAGCTCTGTCCATGGTCAGCCTGAATCCTCTGAGCCTGAAATGGGTGCTATTGCAACTTCAGTTAACATTGTTAATTCACAGCCTTGCTCAAATGAAACAACTCTTAATCCTGAGAATGCCAGAGTGGAGGAATTTTCAGAGGTCATGGCATCTGAGAATGGCATAACTGCTGGTTCTGGAAGATTATGCATGCCTAACATCAACAGAAAGAGGAGCCGTTCAACATCTCCTTTGGGCTCGACAAGTCTTGAAGGAACTACAATCAGTGAGAATATGGGACATGATGATTCCATGAATTACACACATGTTATCTCAAATACTGACAAGGATCACACACATCATGATTCCATGAACTGCACACATGTTATCTCAAATACTGACAATGATCACACTAAATTGCCAAATGAAACTATTGGTTCTGACACTGGTGGTGCTGAAGATGCTGTTCAGCAGCTTTGTCTGAGTGGAGAATCCTTATGGGTTGAGAATAAAGCAGCAAGCAGAACTCCCAAGAGTTTACTCTCTGCCAAAGAAAGTGCTAATTGTGTTTGCTTAAGTTCAGAGAAAATTGAAATTCATGAGGATCCTGCAAATTCATGTGATATGATCTTAGGTTATGAATCTGACAATGCCTTACTTAACACAGCAGCAGGAACTACTGTTTCTGACAATGGGACAATTGATGTTGGTCGGAAGCAGCCTTGTACAGATGAGGGTAGTCCTTCTGCAGAGAATAATTTTGTTGATCCATTTGTAAATTCTCATTTTTCTGTTGGAAACAGCCAAAACTGGCTATGCAGTTCAGGAGAAATGACACTTGGGAATGTGGCCAGAAGTGCAAACCCCTCTGATGAAGGGGTAGGGACCATTTTTGGTTCTGACAATGGCCATCATATTTTAGGAGAAATTAGTTTGTCCAACCACAAGGCTAGCATTAGCAAGCAGCTGTCTCCAGATACGGTTGGTATGTCATTTGAGAATGTTCCAATTGCAGGATCACTAAATCAAATGGTTTCTATGGGTAGTAGTGAGGAGGTACATACACTTAATATTAAGAAGAGTGATACAAAAGTTGAAAGGTCTGAATTAGATTTGTCAATGTCTGAGGCGAATGATGTGCATACAGAGCCTGCAAATGTGGTTACCTCCGCATGTTGGGTGGATACAACCTTGAGATTGTCTTTCAAAGATCCAAATCCAACAGAGTGTACAGTTTCTGGTAGAGACTCTGGGAATATTGGCCTGCAACCTTTTACTGATGGATTCAGTGTTTTAGCCCAGATAAATTCAACAGGCATTTCACAGGCTAATGTTTCAGTTACCAGCAATGTTAATGTTTGTCCAAGTTCAAGTTTGATACAGAAACAAAAGAAGATGAAAGTCTCTGGTTCTCAACTGGAATTGTATTGTCCAATGCTGTCTCTTGTGACTGAGGGACCTCCAATTGCAGATATCTCAGCATCAAGTGTAGAAGTGCCCTCCAATTCTGGTGGTGATCTGACACAACCAGAAGTGGAAGCTCCAGTGTCTGCCATGGATCCATTGTGTAAGGCTGATTTTCCAGTGTCGTCAAAAAAGATCACTGTGTCACTTAATTGTTTAGGAGAAGAATGTGATAGCAATGTATCTCCATTTAGAGATGCCTCTGAAGATGATCAAGTACTGGCTGTGCCCAAAGTGAAATCCATCTGTCAAACAGGTACTCAGGATGAGCAGATGGCAGATGCAACTCCTGTTATGGCTGGTATTAGTCTTCAAAATGCGGAAAGTGGCGAGGGAGTAAAAAATGATATAGAGGCCACAGAAGAGCAATCTATAATTGACAGTGGGATTTCTCTGTGCCAATTTTCTTCAGAACTTAAGTCTCTTAACTCAGATGAAAAATTGCCTAGTGTGAATGTGGAGGATGAGAACTGTCATAATGTGAAAAATGGTTTAACTTCTGAGTCAAATAATGTGTATTCTCTAAGAGATGGTAATGGAATTCCAACAACTGACATCAGTGGTGAAGCTATGGGCCCAGTGCCTGATACATCATCTGACATGGATTGTCAAGAAATGTTGCCTGGTCTCCCTAGCATAACAAACGACCAGTTTTCCATTGAAAAGTCTGGTGGGGATGATGAAATTCTACTTGGGAAGCCTGCAATTCAGAGTTGTTCTAGCATATCTGCTGTTACTTCTGGTTTACCGAATACTGAATTTAATTTAAACTTGGATCATGCAGTAGAAAATGCTCACTCATCCAGTGGGAAGACTATAACCTTGCCCAAAAGTGGTCCTCAGTCTCTGAATGCTATGAGTAGAGAAATATCTGGCGGGAAGAACCAACATAGTCATGCTGCTTCTAGGATATATCCAGGTCGCTCATCATTTGGTTTTGTCGCTTCAAAAAATACAGCCTCTTCCAACCATATATCAAAACCCCGTACATGGCATCGAACTGATAGTTCTTCTGGTTTAGCTCGATCTGGAAACAAAGCTTTTTCAAGCACAGTTCCTACACAAAGTCAATTGCCTAAAAAGGTTGCGAAATTCCAGAGTCCATCATACATTCGCAAGGGTAACAGCCTTGTCAGAAAGCCTACTTCAGTGGCTTCGCAGTCCCGGGGTTTGAGCTCTGCTGTATATTGGCTGAACTCTTCGGGTACAGATGAAGTGAAGAAGAATGCTGGATGTGAGAATAGAACCGGAGTTGCTGACCCGTCAAACTGTGTGAGATCTGGAGTGAATATTTCTCTTGACAGGCCCAGAACACCGCCATTGCCCTGTAGCACCAAAGTTCCAAATCACTATGCCAATTATTTGGGGGATTGTCAATCTTCCGCATCAGCGGAGCCTCTTAATAACTGTGCTACTGTAACTGCATCAGATCCTATGACTTCCACTGAAAGTAATGATGTGTTAAAATCTTGTGGAGATGCAATAAAAATTCCAGAAAAACTTGTGATCCAAACTGGTCAAATTAACAATTTGGATTGTCACACTGAGCAAAATGATGGGAATGCGGTGCCTTCTAATGCCAACAGTATAACATATGTCAAGCGGAAATCAAATCAGTTAGTTGCAGCCTCAAATCCGCCCTCGTTATCTATGAAGAATTCCCATGGTACTCCTACCCTACCTTCTGATAGCTATTATAAAAGGAGGAAAAATCAGCTAATCAGGACTTCACTGGAAAGTCATGTCAAGTCAACGGCCATCATGCCTGATGAAACTATGACTACTGAGGGGCAAACTCTTCATAACTATACTTCCAGCAGAAATTTGACAAAGAGACGATCGCGAAAAGGTTTGTCTGGTTAACTTTTTTCAAGGGATATTATTTTATCCTCAAGCACAAATATAATAATTAACTTTATGTGTTTTATCACCCTAAGGAATCGAACATGTAAACTTGGTTAAGTATCTTGCGTATCATAGGCCATGTTTCTCTAATTTTTTAATAGTAGATTTGAACTTCTAGTATTAGCTTAACTTTTGGAAGCGTACCTGGTTGGTTTAATGGATCAGAACAGCTAATTAAGCATATATGTTCTTTAGGTTTGAATAAATTCTAGTGTATGAGTACGGAAATGTTGTTTGGATAAATTTGATATGTTTGCAGTTGGTTTGTTTGCTTAGGCATAATAGTTGTAATTTGAAGCATAATTAAAGTGGTTATCTTGCAGTTTTGGCAAAGACACGTAAACCTTCAAAATTTTCATTGGTTTGGACACTACGTAGTGCTCAGTTGTTGAGTAATGATGGTAATTCATTGCATCATCAAAAGGTCTTGCCCCAGTTGTTTCCCTGGAAAAGAGCAGCATCATGGAGAAGCTTCATAACTAGTTCAGCTGTCAATTCCGTTAATAGTTCCTCTTCTACAATTAGGTACTAGTTATGGCAGTTTTCTTTATCTGTAGCTTCATTCAGTCTTCTCATGTTTGTGTAACTTTGACCCTAATGCCAGCAGTCTTTTATATGTAGGCAATTGCTGCTTTTGAGAAAGAGGGACACTGTATACACAAGGTCAAAACATGGATTTTCACTTCGAAAATCCAAGGTACTAAGTGTTGGTGGGTCTAGTTTAAAATGGTCAAAATCTATTGAAAGGCAATCAAAGAAAGCTAATGAGGTTAGTTAGACTGGAGTGCACAAGAATTTCCTTTGCCACCCAACTTGACAACTCTTAAATTCTACTGATGTTTTTACTTGCAAATTAAATAAGTTCTATCAGAATTAATTATTTCCACTGGGCTGGCTTACATACAGGAAGCTACACTGGCGGTTGCTGAAGCAGAGAGGAAGAAAAGGGAACAGATTGGTGCTTCCTATGCGGATTATGGAACAAAGAACAGAAACAGTTCTTCCCGTAAGTCAGTTCACAGTATAAAGCTGCACCGAGGTAGTGATCGTGGTGATCCTGGTGTGCAACATATCCACAGTCATATTATCATTCTATTTATGCAGTTATATGTTTGTTGCATTTCATTTGCACCTTTAGGTGTGCTTTCTGAGAAGGATGTTTTAATCATTAAAGTATAATATGCTGCCATGTAACTTGCTATTCTTTGGCAGGAGAACGGATATTTCGCATTGGTTCGGTTCGCTACAAAATGGATTCCTCAAAGAGGACCCTTCAAAGGATTTCAGGTGGTCTGATTTTTCTTTGCTCTGCGATGCATTTTGTTCTTTGATTCCAGATTTTTCAAACTGTGTGCGATTCATGGGTGGAGCTTGAATATTTTTGATCCTTGCTCTCTTGTATGATACTAGTTGCTACATAGTTATCTCTTGCTTGCACTGTGGCAGAATGCAATTTTTTTTTATTTCTTATTTTTGTTTTTTTAGTTCTATATTGAGCTCATTCATTGAAGAACTGGATGGTAAGATCTATAGTTAGTGAAAAAGTATGTGGACCTTATAGATTTTGCTGGTCACTTCTCCTGGAACATGTAAATTGTATGCAAGGCTTCAATTCTTCCTACGAATTCTTTCTCCTCATTTTCTATTATTTGGGATGTAGCATGTAGGTTTGGTTTTTAGAGTAATATGTAAATCAGAGGATGTTGGCTTAAGGATGAACTTCTTGTCAAAATTTGGAGGTTAATGTCGTGGCAGGTCAAGTAAGTTCTAATACTTGGATCCATTTGGCTTCCTTGCAATTGTATAGGTCTTAAGTTTGGATGCTGACATACCATTCCTTTTCTCTTAAATCAAATCAAAGTAAGGGTATCGATCTTATGATACGAATGTAATGAGGATGAACATAAAATCAAATTTGCTACATCTTTTCATTGAGGGTGGGGAATTAGAAGGCCAGGCCCATCTTGATGTTCAGGTTTTTGATTGGTGGTAAAATCACAATTTATATTTATATTAAGAAATTGACATATTGATTGACTGAATGCTTTAATCTGGTTTTCCTAGGACTTGGGTTACAGTATTCACTATATGCCAATGACATGTATACAACCCTTGATTGGTCTAATGCATGAAGTTTGTGTTCTGTGTAGATGATGAGTCATCACATTCTGAATCTGTTCAAACTGAAAAGGATGCCAAGAGATCTTATGTTCCCAGGAGATTAGTGATCGGGAAAGATGAGTATGTTCTTACTTATGTAGTTATTGACCATCTTCTTCTGCTAGTTTATGGAAGAGAATCTTGTAAACTGGAGTTTGAAAAAGTCATTTTGATTATCAAGTTACTTGAGTGGTCGAGTGTAAATGAATTCCACTGTTGGCAGATATGTGCGAATTGGCAATGGCAACCAACTTGTCAGAGATCCCAAGAAACGAGCTCGAATTTTGGCAAGTGAGAAAGTTCGGTGGAGTTTGCACACTGCCAGATCACGACTGGCTAAAAAGCGGAAGTACTGTCAGTTTTTTACAAGATTTGGGAAATGCAACAAAGATGATGGAAAATGTCCTTACATACACGACTCCTCCAAAATTGCTGTCTGCACAAAGTTTCTAAATGGTTTATGTTTTAATCCTGACTGCAAATTAACTCACAAGGTTTATAAAGACCTGTATCTAAAAGATCTTGATATTCTGTGTCCTTTGAGAGGGATGATACACCAGTAATTGCTCATACGAATTTCTTGAATGTGTCTCTTTTGTAGGTCATTCCAGAAAGGATGCCGGATTGCTCTTATTTTTTGCAAGGTTTTATTTCAATATTCTGTTTCTATTCAAAGCATTGTATAGATCGGAGAATTTTGATCATTTTTTTGGCAGGTCTTTGCAGCAATAAAAGTTGCCCATATAGGCATGTGCATGTGAATCCAAGTGCATCTATGTGTGAAGGATTTTTGAGGGGATATTGCGCTGATGGTAACGAGGTATTGATTTTTTTGTTATGCACCCAAATAAATGTGTTCTTTTGGCATAAACAAATAGTTTTCCATTTGAACATACAAACAACAAAAATCCAGTAAACAAGTCATGTGAAATTACTCAGCTCATGATCAAGAATGATGAGCCCTTTCCTAGAGACAACAAAGTTATACTCTGATCCCATTGTTAAGGATAGAATTTGCCCTGGAACAATCATCTGCATTCCTGTCGTGCTGAAGACAGAATCTGGGTGTCTATTACTATAGCACTTTTTAGTAGAGACTGTTTTGAAGAGAACCTTCCTTGTCTTTCAAACTTAAACATGGCATTTGACAATGTTGGTTTTGGTATCTTATCTCTTCAACCGTGTAATTTTGTTCATGCTAAAGAACCAAGTAACCTCTCTGGTTTGTTATTTGATAACATGATGTGTGTACTTGGCCTTTCTTGGTTTGAGGCATTTTAGGTAGCATAATCGTGCTTAAAACTTAAACCTGCTCACTGTGTTGGTTGTTGCCGATTTTTTTGAACCATGTTTTTTCAGCTGACTATTGGAATGTGGTTAGTTCCATGTTTTATTCTAGTTCATTGTTAACGTGCAATGACTCCCCAATTCATAGGCTTACACTCCCAAAGCAGTTTATCATTTAGCTATAATTCAATTGAAAGTGCATCAAAGTTGCTGTGAATATTGCATGGCGTTTGGTACTCTTGCTTATTAGATAGTTTTGGTTATTTGGTGTGAAAAGTTTCTTGCTTAATTTTCTGTTTAACGCTTGGTGACTGTTCCACTTTCATCCTCCATGTGCATACAACTGCACAAAATCTTTGGACTGTGTAAAATTCAATAACTCTGCTATACAGTGTCGGAAGAAACACAGCTATGTCTGCCCTACTTATGAAGCAACCGGATCCTGTCCTCAAGGATCCAAATGCAAGCTTCACCATCCTAAAATCAGAAGCAAAGGAAGGAAAAGCAAGCAATTACGAGAGAAGAAGAATTCTCAAGGGCGATATTTTGGTTTAATGCTAAATACTTCTCAACGAGGAACTGCAGTGTTTGAAAAGTATTCGGTTCTAGATAATGGCAACTTTTGCTTTGAAGGAAGCATTGCTGATTATATCAGCCTAAACGGTAGTGATGAAGGTGGAGAAAGTAGTTATCCTGCAGATCAGCAAACATCCTTTAGTGATAATGATACCTTGGACTTGCAATCAGCTGATCTTGATGAGCTAATTAAACCAATTCGTATTATGACTGCCTGACGACATCCCAATCAATGATATACATCAGTCTCAAGTGAGAAACACATAAGCTTGTGCCTCCCAGGAATTTGCTTTGTTGTACACAAGCTAGGCTTAAATGAGGGATACAAGCTTGTGCATTGGAGGAATTTGAATTTGATTTGTTATGCATGAGGCATGCACAAAGTGAGAGGCAAGCATGTGCTTTGGAGGAATTTGGTTTATGTTGTGTGAGGTAAATCTATTTTGTTCATATTTCTGTCTGCCGTCTACAATTGAATGACAAGATCAAGCGCAGCTTGTCATGGAAATGACTTGGTGAGGATGAAATGATTTTGATGAGCTTATACCTTGTGTTTGTGCATAGTATCTATTATTCAAAATTTTGTCATAGGAATATAGTGTTTGATTTCGTTTCTTTCATCATAGGAATACTTTTTGTATTGTCGTTTCAGTGTATACGAGCGTTGTAAGGATTCAGAAATTAAAATTGAATACGGTAAAAGAATTTAAATTATGTGAATTGAATTATTAAATGTGTCCGTGCAATTTTTGTACTCTCCTGATAGAGCATTGTTCAATTGTTAAAACGACCCAGTTTGGTATTGCTGTGCTTGCCAATTTTTTTCCCCACAGCAAAATAGCCTATTGCCTTGGTGCTTAACTGAACCACTGGTTAATTTTCTTTCATAATTTTATTTTCATGGACTGCTCGGAATATTAAATCTAAAATCTAAACATATTGGCAAAAATGCTCACATTTTCTTACAAAAATAAGGGATGTGGAAGCCTTGTTGGTGTGATAGATGATCGCTTCATAAGGTGCTGTGTCTTGTATTCATTGAAGTCATAGATCAATCTGGGAAATGAGCAGCAATATTTTGAATGAAGGGGGTCATCAGTGCAATTTTGTCTAAAACTGGCGGCAACCAATTTTCTGAATTCTCTCTTTTTTTTTTTTTTTTTTTTTCTGAGCTTGTACAACCGAGAGTTTCCTTAGCTGCTAAAAAACAAGTTTATCTTATCCACAAAATAGATGGCTCTGAAACCATTGGCCTGCATGCAATTTCCTAAAATCTCAGGGGCTAAAATGCAATTACCTGGAGAGCCAACCTTAAACATAAAGTTGCAGAATCCTGATATTCAGAATTTTGGTTACCACCATAATTCTAAGCTCAGCAATGGCAGCAATATCCTCTTACATGGCTTGTACAAAGTTCTCCATGTTAGGCTGGCTTGCAGGAAAAGGAGAAGTAAGAAAAAAAAGGGCAGTCTCAATTTCAGCTCAACAGGAAGCTGAAGTTCAAGAAACTCAGCAACTGAATATACAAGAGGAGAAAGAACCAAAACAAGAGCAGAAAAAGCAACCCACACAGCCAAGGCCTGTAGAAAAACAAGTGAACGTGAAGAGCAAAAACATGAGCAGAGAATATGGAGGTCAGTGGCTCAGCAGCGTCACACGGCACGTGAGAATCTATGCTGCTTACATTGATCCTGAAACCTGGGAGTTTGATCAAACCCAAATGGATAAACTTACCCTTCTCCTCGATCCAACAAGCGAGTTTGTTTGGACTGATGATGCTCGCTATAAGGTTTACTCCTACTTCCAGGAGCTTGTGGATCATTACGAGGTATCATTATGAGCTTATCCTTCTCTCTTATTTGCTAGACCAAGAATTGTAGCTTAAAAGAAAATGAAATTACAAACATTCTGAATAAGCAATTGACCCTATAGTATAACCTCAGCTCTACAAGTATCACGAAATGCTCTTCAATGAGCTAGAGAACCAAACCATATCAGATACCTACTTCTTATAATCCAGTAAATAATAGGAGATATCATCCTCTGGACCTGTACACTTGGTTTAGATTCTGCACAGGTTCACAACTAGGAATTTACTCTTTTCTTGTGCTGTACAGAGAGATGTGCCATTTAAAATCAACTGGCATGCACACATTGCAAAACCACCAATACACATGTCAACATCGTCTACCATATAATGAAAAGGAAAAAAATAAATATCCTCCAGTATGCTTGAAAATATGTTATGCTAGTGTTATCCTGTTTGATCCTTGTTTTACCTTCCTGGATGCTAACACTTCATCTAAAATCAGGGTGCTCCATTGACAGAATACACGCTTCGGCTGATCGGTTCAGACATAGAGCATTATATAGCAAAGCTGCTATATGACGGAGAAATCAAGTATAACATGGATTCAAGGGTATTGAACTTCAGCATGGGGAAGCCTCGCATTATGTTTCATAATGAAAATCAGCTTCAAGATACACAATGAGCAAGTTTCAGAACATGTGGCTAGATAAAATATAGACAAAGTGCAGTTTATGACATGATTTGGTTAGATACAGTTTCACCAAATGGTCTTCTTCCACATAACATTCAATTCAAAGTTGCATCAGCAACTTCAGCAACAAAACTTCGCTTTGACACTTTTTACACCTGATGCAATAGTTCAATGCAAAATCTTCTATCTGACAGAATGTTCTTTTTTTTGCAAGCTAGATTTTGTTTCTGATCTTCAGATACCATGATGTGATTTCTGGAACAGAACTCCAGATGGCAAAATATTCAAGCATGATGAGTCATTCCAAGGCTTAAACACTCCATCATGTGCCACATTCTGGATAAAAATAGCAGCAATCATATGATGAGAAAGTGCAACTATTGTACAATGGTGCAAAATGAATTTCACAAGTACTAGCACATATATGCAGACACATGCACCATACAAACAAGTCAACTCCACTTATTTGACAAAAAAACACAGGAAAATTGAAAATGAAAGTCAGCTCAACCACCTCTTTAAGGCCAAGACTAGTCATTTAACTTGACATTCTTGCAAAAGTTAAAGACTACCTATCATTTAACTTGACACTCTTGCAAAAATTAAAGACCACTCCCTTTTCTTGTTATGGTGAATGAAAAGGTGATCTACATTTGTTGGGATTTTATTCCTTCAACTTATGAAACTATAAGCAAAATGGTCCAGTACTTATAATTTCCAACATTTAACTTGACATTCTTGCAAAAGTTACAGACTACCCATCATTTAACTTGACACTCTTGCAAAAATTAAAGACCACTCTTTCTTGTTACAGTGAATTAAAAGGTGATCCATATTTTTTGGGATTTTATTCCTTCAACTTATGAAACTGTAAGCAAAATGGTCCAGTACTTATAAATTCCAACATATAAATCGTAAATGCAAAAGGTACCTACTTTCAACCAATAAAAAAATCCCCGCAAGAGATTCAAAACTTTAGGTTTACTTCCAACTGAATTGATCTTTCTTGCAAGATCTGCAAAGTCACATCAGCCAAATTATAAGTATGTTAATGCATCACATACAAGTCAAAACATGCTGACAATGCAAAAGAAATCAACCAAAAATATAAGGCAAAATGATATCTTCACCACAAATCAAAATGAATATATAATCATAAAAATTTGACATCAATAATTCAGCAACAAGATGCATCTCTAAGCAAGCCAACATTACCTTTGTGCAGATCAAGATATGATTGGCCAAGTTTTCGTCCTGGACATTGTCTTACCCGTCCATTACGCAATTCTCTTTCATCTTTCACCATCTTCCGGCACCGTACTTCAGTTAACAGTTGCATATACTCCTTTTGGTCATATGGCTTCCTAAGAATTTTTGTAACCCCTTCCCTGAACCAAGAATGATCATTTCTAGAAGAACCATTAATCCACTGGTTGCCATCGTCCTCCTTGATTTACAAAATTTCATAAATATTAAATAAACAAAAAGAACAGGTTTTGAACAATTCAGCCACCAAGAACACGCAAATGCAAATAACTAATAGCATGTAATGTCTGAGTAAAAATATACATACCAGCAAAGCATATTTTGAAGTCACAAAAGGGGTATAATCTTCATCAGCAAATGGATCAGAGTCCATCACAATTACTTCTGAATCAGATGAACTCTCCTCATCCTCATCATATATCAACTTTATGCCATTCTCAGGTGTAAATACCCAATGCCTCCCTTCTTTCTTCAGAGAATCCAGAAAAAATTTGTAGCAATCATCCAACATATCACATTCCATCTCAGGTTTGAAATTATGCTTAGTCCAATCAAGAGCTTCTCGACTATGTCTTGTTCTTTTGGGATTTTTAGCACCACACATGTCATGTGATCCATCATCAATTTCATATTTAATAATTTCAGAAATCCCATCACTCACAGGAACCTCAAGCACATATGATTTCCCTTCTTCCCTTAAATTTTTCAGAAACATCTTATACTGAAGATCATCCAAATCATCATTGTGATCAGCACCATTATCCGTGGACTTAGTTTCTACAGACCCTCCTGGAATGGCCGCATCCTCTGTAGACCAATTTCCATGAAAACCATTCTCTGTTGATTGATTAGCTCCACTATGATCAACAGCAATGTTATCTGCAGACCAATCATAGCAAAAATCACTATCACTCGGTGGTCCTAAAGCAGAGTCATCAATAAACTGTTCATTATCCACATCCAGTTTCTTATTTTGAAGATCTGTAGCATCTAAATCATTAACATGACTGTTATTGTTGTCAATATGGTTATTTGCACGCTCATTTTCCATCAGTTTGTCCCCACCAGAAGCATCTGTTACGGATCCATTAACAACAGTATCACCAGAGAGTCCTAAAGCAGAGACATGAACAAATTTAGCATTATCCACATCTATTTCATCGTTACTAGTATCAGTCTTGTTGCTTTTGGGGATTCCTTTAGTGTGAAGATCCATATCACCTGAAGCACTGATATTATTGTCATTGTCAATATAATCATTCACAGACGTGTTTTCCACAAATTCATCCCCACCAAAGTCATTTGCTACATATCCATTAACAGCATTAACATCACCGCTAGTATTGACAAAATCATTGCCATCAAGACCACTACAATTAAATGCAAGATGCTTCTCATAATCATCAAATTCTTCTTCCTTATCATCATTAATTCTAATATTGTCACCTTCATGGATTGCCTCATTCTGAAGATCTGCATCATTGAAGGCAACATTATCACAAGCTTCATCATCCACCGGCATGTTCCCTACCACCATATCACTTCTAGGGTCACCAGAAACCAAAGAACTACATTTATAAATATTAATTTCATCCAATGCTTCTGAAAGAAAATATTGCTCATAATCAGGATCCACATAATCTTCTTCTTTGTTAGTTTCAATTATAGCATTGTCATTTTCATTCTGAGGATTTGCATCATTGTGATGAGTATCATCATTCATCACCATGTCCTCCACAACTCTATCACCTCCAGTGTCAACACCATTACCCAAATTCCTATAATTATCAGCATCACTATCGTCCGCGGCTTCTAAGCTATCCAAATACACTCTATAATCAGAATCCACATCATTATCATCAACATCAACATCAATCCTAACACAGTTAATTTCTGGACTTTCAATAGGAGCCTTATTACATTTACCTCCACCTTCATTAGAGCTATTTTTACCACCATATTTAAGCCTGAAACCTTTATTGGCAATGCACCTTCTCTTCCATCTCCTAGCCAACCTCGCATTATAACCGGAATCATCTGCTTCATCTTCCTCATCAACCGGACCTGAAACAGTGGAATTTCTTTTCTTGCCTCCCATCCTACCCAACCTTTAAAAAAAAAAAAAGACACAAAATTTATATCTGTTTACATGTTCTTGACAGTCACGAACACTAAAATAACTCCCAACAAAAGTATGAAATCTCTACAGACTAATCATGATAAAAAAGAATTACAAGAAAAACAAACAAACATCTGCATTCCAGAAGCACAAATTTATTAAGAAAAAAAAAACTTGCACTGAAGTAAATAAAAAATTAAACAAACAGAGATTCTATACGAAGTAATCAAATCCAGAAAAATTAACACAAAAAGAAACAAACTTTTGCACTAAAAAAGCAGAAATCAAGGAAGAAAAGGGTTCCAGTTTCTGGATTGTGCTCTACAAAACAGCTACCCTCCACAAACAAATCATACCCAGAAAAATCAAACTAAAAAGAAACAAAATTTTGGCATTAATAAGGCAGAAGTCAATCAGAAAACAAAGAGTTACGGTTCAAGCATTGTACTTTGCTGAATTATATATTCAAGAAACAGAGTGTACTGACCTGATTATTGGAGAATGCAGCTGAAGAATTGAAAATAAGTAAAGAACCCTTCACTTAATTTTCAATTTTGAGTAGAAAAATTATCAGAAGACGAGAGAGAATTGAAACCAAAGTCGCAGATTTTGGTCTTTCGGGTTCTTCTTCCAGACCTAAGACTGTGATTGACACTTAACACAAAGCTACGTTGAAAAACAGTAATTAACCATTAATGTGCATTAAATGTATACGTTTAAAAACGGTGTCGTTTTTAATATCGGGTCAGCGGGAACCCAATTAATTATCGGGCAAACTATGCCAAAAGATTTTTTTTTGAAAAATTATAAATTTTGTGTCTCAATTTTTAAAATTTTTTATTTGAGTGTCTAAATTTTTTTTTTAATCAAGTGTCTAAACTTTAGAAAAGTATACCGATGTAGTGTCTTCAGCCAATTTAATATTTACTGGGTGCTCAGTCAGATCAAATATGATCTACTTTTATTTCAGTTATTAACCATGTTATTTGCCATAAAAAATAAAATTACCCTTATTCAGTCTTAAATAATATAATACACGCGGCACATGACATGACTAATAATTGTGATAAAAGTTAGTCATGTTTGATCTGATTCAGCACCTAGTCAATATTAAATCTGTTGGAGACACTGCATTGGTATGTTTTTCAAAAGTTGAGATACTTGATTGCAAAAAAAAAAAAATGTTCAAACACTCAAATAGAAAAACTACAAAAGTTGAAACACCAAATTTATAATTTTTTCTTTTTTTTTCAATATTTTCGGTATTCCATCCTATATAAATCTTAACTATTTTGGAGGTTGAATGAAGTAATTATATATAAAAAAAATTTACATCTATTTTTATACTCAAATTTAAATTTGAATTTTTTGTTTTAAAATATACAAGTTACTCTATTTCATTAATGATTTCTTTTAAATGAAATTTTTTATAATACATTATGAAAACTTTGAATTGAAAATATTTTTTAAAGTAATAACTTGTGACTTGCTTGTTAAAACACTTATATTACATTTCTCTAAAACTCTAATTATAATATGAATTATCATGTAATAATTAACTACATTGCCATTGAATATAAAGGCCTATTGGTGAAAAAAAACTATACCTTTTGAATCTTTTATAATGTAATTCTAATTTTTAAATTTTTATAATAATGTTTCAATTTTAAAATTTTGTTGCAATGTTAGCCTTTAATGAAATTGGTCAAAATTGATTTTAGAAATGATGGGTGGAGTCGGAGTTGTCATGAGAACACACCAAAGAGCAGTCCTCGCATCCACATCAGCTAACCATAGTTATAACCTAAGCCCAGTTCTTTGTCTATTTCTTGTATATCTCCACCGCAACCACCATCACCACCGACTTAACTTCTGCTGAGTGCTGAGCAAGTACTGACAGCAACATGTTCACCACTTACATCGCAACCATAAAATATGAATCTAATCTTAACATTTATTTAAAAATAATTAACATCTCTCTCCATATCCAATGATCTTCTCTTCTCTCCTTTTTTTTTTTGGTAAGGAAAACAGGGCTTAGCCAGAAACAGAGCAAAACAAACTAGCTATTATAAGATAAATCATTCTGAAGCAAATTACACAGACCCGTCGGAGGAGATATAAGCACAGTGTAAGAGACCATATTGTCAGCTGTAATTTTCGCCAACCAATCAGCACAAGCGTTGCTATTCCTTTCGCTGAAGACACACCTCACCTCCCAGTTTAGGCGCATAAGATGCTGAATGGAAAGGATCAAAATTCTGCAGTTACCAAACATATCAACCGCACCATTCATCGCTTCCTCAGCCATGACAGAATCAGAGTAACTTCCAGCCTTTGATAGCCCATTTGATGACCCAGCCGAAGAACTAATAAAATGCTCCAAAGCCCAGCCTCCATACTCGAGCACATACGATCTTCTCTGAATCAAATTAATTATAATATAATCCAAAGCCATGCTTTCAAATGACGACTCGATTTTATTACTGTTAGTGCTGTCAGAGCTTTCATCATCTGACAGCATCTCATAGCGACGTACTGAATAATAATTTCTCAAAGCTAACCATGGTAAAATATAATCAGAATGATAAATATGCTTACACGCTCAAAAGCTTCTTAACAAACTGCACATTGCAGTTCTGCAACAACATGGGTCTCAGTTATTGCTAACAATGGTCGTCGGTGTTGCGACTGTTATGGAGGAATCGGAGCGTGGGAATCTGATCGGAGTCGTGACGGGTTCTACTGGTGTTGTTGGTGTTGTCGGATAGCATGTTCATGAATCAACGGTGAGGATTATCTAATTGAGAAATTGAATCGATCTCTTCGATGAATCCACCGTCACAGTGAGGACAGGACATTTCTGTGGTGTTTTCATCGGAGGCTGAAATGGAGATGAAGTGCGTGCATCTACAACACCAATACGACGTCGGGTTATAACCTTGGGGGTGCTGATGTGAATGTGAGGACTGCTCTTTAGTGAGTTGTCACGATGACTCAAGCGCCACCTCATCATTTCTTAAATCAATTTTGACCAATTTTATTAACGTTGACATTGTAAACAAATTTCAAAATTGAAACATTATTACAAAGATTAAAAAATTGAAATTACATTGTAAAAAGTCCAAAAGATTTGGCTTTTTTCACCAATAGGCCGAATATAAAATAATGTACATAACCTATGTATTCTTTAATTATGGTCAATTAGTTATGTGTTTATCATGATCTCAAAACTTTTTGATGATTTCATTATAAAAATTCAACAACACATGCCTTTGTCCTAAAAAACACAAACTATGATTCAATAATTGCAATCTTATTACATTAGTCAAACATAGTCACCTCTTAAAAAATTTAAATGCATTTTAAGTTGCATGATTCGAATTTTATTACAGATAATTAACTTTCATATAGTCTAAAAGGAAAAGACTACTTTTTATTTTACAATTCATCAATACTTAAATTATATAATCTCTCTATTAATAAATAAAACATATGTGCTCAGGACAACACAAAATTATTGATTAAAAGTATATTTTGAACAATGGATATCTGAATTTGAATTAAAAATGATACTATCCAAATTTAATTTTTTAAAAAAAATTATTTTGGATAAGCAATTTTTAGAGAATTTTAAAACCTCACGTAATATTGAAAATAAATAACCACATCAATCAGATTAATTAGAGTAGTGGAAAGAACATTAAAATAATGTAAAAATTATTTAAATATGAATTATCTAGTTGAGAATATTCTTCAGAACATATGCTTAATTCACTTATGGCAGGAGAATTATCATAGGTGGCATAAGGTTGAAGGGTAGGCCATGTAAAAATTTAAGAGAGAACAATAAAGAAACAAAAATAAGCACAAATTCTCAACATTATTGATGTTGAAAGATTAAGACCCATAACCAAACTCCATGTTCTTTTTATTAAATTGTTCCCAAAAGAAAATATTCTTTTTATTAAAGACCAATTTATGCTGAAGCAAAAAAAGGTTATATGATTGTGTGCCTTTTGTTAGCATTGCAAAATCTAGTTGGTTTCTGAAAATGACATTGTTCTTTTCTAATATTCCAAAACAAGTATTTTCTAAATTGTTTTGTAATAGAATACACCACTCATAATCAAATTAAAAAAATAGCAATTTCAAAAAAATAAAATAATATTTTTAAGGCCTATTGATTTATAAAATTAAAATATTTTTAACTTTTTACTATTTTAATTCACTTTTAAAATCTTGATAAAAATGTACAAATTTGATAATTTAATTGTAATTATAATTCAAAGTTGATTTTGATCAACATTGAGTGTGTAATTGATATGGCATATTCGATGACATTATTAATGTAGAGTATACTGCCATAAATAATTTGTTAAATTTAAACATTTTTTAAATTTAATAAATGAATTAAACCAGCAACAATATTCCTATTCTTAAATTGATAGTTTATTTTTTTTATTCTTATCTTCCTTTATCTATTTTT
>CATIWM010140697.1:0-11773 GCA_949671775.1 Mallotus repandus
TTGAGTTTGCTCAAAGATTCAAGGACGCTAAAGGTATAATGATTAATACGTTTACTGAACTTGAATCTCATGCAATTGAGTTTTTCAGCAATGGCCAGTACCCTAAGGTTTACCCTGTTGGACCAGTGCTAAACCTCAAAGGCCAGCCGCATCCAGACATGAACCATGCTCAATGGGCTAAAATCATGGAGTGGCTCGATGAACAGCTTGAATCATCTGTGGTGTTCTTATGCTTTGGAAGCGTAGGCGCGTTCAATGTTTCACAAGTGAAAGAATTAGCTCTTGGTCTCGAGCGAAGTGGTCATAAATTCTTGTGGTCGTTGAGGCTTCCTCCAATACAAGAAAAGGGTACTCAAGTATTCAGCAAACCAGAGGAGATGCTGCCGGAAGGATTCTTGGAACGGGTAGAAGGGAGAGGAATAGTATGCGGGTGGGCGCCACAAGTGGAGGTGCTGGCGCATAAGGCGATAGGAGGGTTCGTGTCTCATTGTGGGTGGAACTCAATCTTGGAGAGCTTGTGGTATGGGGTGCCAATTGCGACAATGCCTATACATGCTGAGCAGCAGCTGAATGCATTTACAATGGTGAAGGAGCTGGGATTGGCCGTTGATTTGAAAATGGATTATAGGCTAGATGGTGATGTTGCAACAGCAGAGGAGGTGGAAAGAGTTGTTAGATGTTTAATGGCAAGTGAGAGTGAAGTGAGAAAGAAGGTGAAAGACATGGCAGAAGCGGCTAGGAAGGCTGGAAAGGAAAGTGGATCTTCATTCAATTCAATTCTACAATTTATCAAGGATATGAGAACGAACAGCTTCTAGCTAGCTAGGTTTATTGGTTATTGCAATAAGGTATAATGCTAGAAATAAGACAAATGCCTAAACCGCTTAAAATGGATAGGACAATATTTTGTCACGGGACTAGGACATTTAATTGAGAGAAAGGTTCAATCCATCAACTTCTTTATCATCTCATTTCAACTTAGTCATTTAGACTAGTTGTAAAAATTAGAAAAAAAAAAAACAATTTTTGTATTTGGCTATTTTCTTGTTACAACTTACAACTATAGTAGAGCACATTGATTTAGTGTTTGAATCATAACTAAAATCATTTATGTAGATAAATGAATCAAATAACATAATTTACAATTTTGAATTTTGTTAATTCAGTGAAAAATAAAATTTTTACTGTTTATTTTAAGGGTATAAATAACCATTGCATCAGCCTGAGACATTGAATATTAATTTTAAAAATCAAATAGAAAACAAAATCGTTGTTCTAAATAATTTTCTCCATTTTTTTTATTTCTTTTACGTTTACATATAAGTAAAGCACTCTGTGGTTGGGCAGAGCTTATGTAAATTCAAGCAGAGTCCACAGTAAAATAAGTTGGAAGATTTTGGATCCAATTCAACTGATACGTAGCTTAAATTAAATGGTGAGCAGAGCACGCTCTTGTCTTTAGCAACAATAATAATGTAAACAAGCATGAAAGGCAGCAAATTAGCCCACACAACACAAGTGATGTCTACTCTAAATACCCTTTTCCTTGCTCCATACCAAACCATTCTAACTCTGAACAACAACCGCCCTGCCACAACCCCCCAGCGCACCCTCTCTCTCGTCGATCAATGTACCAACTTAAAGCACCTCAAGGAGCTCCATGCTCAAATGCTGCGCTGTGGCCTCCTCTTTCACCCTTACAACGCCAGCAAACTCTTCTCCGCTGCAGCTCTCTCGTCTTTTTCTAGCCTCAACTATGCTCGCAGGGTGTTTGAGGAAATTCCCCAACCTAATCTCTACACTTGGAACACACTTATTCGTGCTTTTGCTTCCAGCACAGAACCCATTCAGAGCCTCTTAATCTTTATCCGAATGCTTTATGAAAGTCCAGATTTTCCTAACAAATTTACTTTCCCTTTTGTTATCAAAGCTGCCGCGGGGGTTTCCAGTTTGCCTTTGGCGCAAGCTATTCATGGGATGGCAATTAAGGCCTCAGTTGGTTCGGATTTGTTCATCTTGAACTCTCTTATACATTGTTATGCCGCGTCTGGTGATTTGGATTCTGCTCATTTAGTGTTTTTGAAGATTAAGGGGAAGGATGTTGTTTCCTGGAATTCCATGATTAAGGGGTTTGTAATTGGAGGCTGTCCTGAGAAGGCATTGGAGTTGTTTCAAATAATGGAGGCGGAGAATGTCAGACCTAATGATGTTACGATGGTGGGCGTGTTGTCTGCTTGTGCAAAGAAGATGGATTTGGGGTTTGGGAGGTGGATTTGCCATTATATTGAGAGGAATGGGATGAATGTGAATTTGACTGTAAGCAATGCTATGTTAGATATGTATGTGAAAAATGGAAGTATTGAAGACGCCAGAAGATTGTTTGATAAGATGGAAGAGAAAGATATCTTTTCATGGACAACAATGATTGATGGGTACGCAAAAAGGAGGGATTTTGATACAGCTAGGAGTGTTTTTGATGCCATGTCTGGACAAGATATATCTGCGTGGAATGTCTTAATATCTGCTTATGAACAGGATGGGAAACCAAAGGAGGCTTTGGCCATTTTCCATGAATTGCAGTTTAGTAAAACTGCAAAACCAGATGAAGTTACACTTCTAAGCACTCTGTCAGCTTGTGCTCAGTTGGGTGCATTAGATGTAGGTGAGTGGATCCATGTATACATTAAGAAGCAAGGTATTAACTTAAACTGTCATCTGACAACCTCACTTATTGACATGTATTCTAAATGTGGTGAACTCCAGAAGGCACTTGATGTTTTTTATTCGGTGGAAGGAAGAGATGTATATGTTTGGAGTGCCATGATTGCTGGTTTGGCAATGCATGGCCGTGGGAGAGCTGCTATAGAATTGTTTACTAAAATGCAAGAAGATAATGTAAGGCCCAATGCTGTGACGTTTACCAATTTGTTATGTGCTTGTAGCCACACAGGACTAGTGCAGGAGGGCAGGATGTTTTTTAATCAAATGGAGTCGGTTTATGATGTTGTGCCTGGAATCAGGCATTATGCTTGCATGGTTGATATCCTTGGTCGTGCAGGTCTTCTAGGAGAAGCTATTGAATTGATAGAGCACATGGCAATAAATCCTAGTGCCTCTGTGTGGGGAGCTTTACTTGGAGCATGTAGAATACATAGAAATGTTGAGCTTGCTGAAATGGCCTGTAGCCGCTTGCTTGATTTAGATCCCAGCAATCATGGGGCATATGTGCTTTTATCCAATATATATGCAAAAACAGGGAAATGGGACAATGTTTCTAAATTAAGGCAGCGTATGAAAGACTTTGGAATCAAGAAAGAACCAGGTTGTAGCTCAATTGAGGTTGATGGTTTCATTCATGAGTTTCTTGTGGGAGACAACTCTCATCCTCTCTCCAAGCAAATCTACTCAAAGTTGGATGAGATTGTGACTAGAATAAAATCCACTGGTTATGTGCCGAATACATCCCACCTTCTGCAATTTGTTGAAGAAGAAGACATGAAGGAGAGGGCCCTTAACCTTCACAGTGAAAAGTTAGCGATTGCTTTTGGGCTTATCAGCACAGGTCCATCACAACCGATCAGGATTGTGAAAAATCTTCGTGTTTGTGGAGACTGCCACTCAGTCGCTAAGCTCATATCTAAGCTTTACAATAGGGATATAATATTGAGAGATCGGTACAGATTTCATCATTTTAGTGGAGGGAAATGCTCATGTATGGATTACTGGTGAACAAGGATAGAATTTGCTTCAAACATTTCTTCTCAAACCTCTAGAAAATTATGTCAGTCCTTGGCTCCTTGCAAGTTTGCTTGCTGAAGCTACATAATCAAAATTCATTGAACCAAAGCAAAGAAAAATATGGTGGCTCCAATCTAAGGAATTACATTATTGGTCAGTGGACATTTTGCAGGAGGCATATGGATTGCTCCGTGACCAGATAAGTCTCTTATTTGGCTCAATGTATATTTCACAACTTTCTATAGTATGTATGGAATAGTTTTGTACTCAAGCCTGAGGCCTCCCACAGTTGTTGCTATTTTCCAATTTTGGCAAATATGTTTGTGCCACTATCATTGTATCTGCAAAACTTGGAAAATATAAAGCATTTTGAAGTGAGGCAGTTCTCTGATCTTCTCTTGCACAATTCTGTATGCAATTTTACATATTATTTCAGACAAATTTGGCTGATAAAATAATGATCAGTCGTGATATTTTACACGGTACATATAATGAAACCTATTACAAAAGTTGTTGCTGAGTTTTTAGTGAAATTGTTATGGCCCTAGAAAGAGATGTCGCAGAATGTTTTTGCTCTTACAAAGATGTGTGAGGAGGCAGCTCAAAGGTTTTGAATGCAAAAATCAAGATTGAGATCACACACTGAAACCAAAACAATGAAACCTGTCTACTCGATCAGGAAACGCCTACTTCTCCAGGGGTTTGTGATTTGGCTATATTATTTTAAGGGTTCTTGGATAGTGAAAATGTATATACCTGAAATACCGGTCTGATTATGAAAATTTTCACTTTAGATTTTTTTTCGTTTTTCTTTTTTGCTATAATAAGTGAGAATATTTCTCAAAGATGCTCAAATCTTTGTGCTTGACCAAGCACCAATCGAACAAAGGCTAAAAATCAAGCTAATAAACCTAGTAAAACATGCTTAAAACTCTGAGTTAGTTAAAAGAATCAAACTAACAAATTGATCCCGATTCTTCCACGTGTCAAAAACCCAAATGCTTTGCCAAAGTATATATAAATGCCAATTATGCAAGCCTTCAAATTCTTCACTCTTAAAGATTCTTGCATTGTGTTTCCGGCAACCAACCAAAACAATATAACTAGAGAAGCCTTCCCATATCCATCTCCATTTGTAGGGGAAAAATGGAAGCTTTGACAAGCACTTTGTCCACCAAGATCTTTATAAGAAACAGAAACAAAGCTCTGTCACCTTCTTCAGCATTAGCTCCACTGGGTGGATTTGACATTGGTTCTTTACGATCTCCAACTTTCAAGAGACTACTTTCTCATCATCATCTGGTTTCATCGAGAACAATTGCCAACTCTCACTTGGCATCTGATGCTGCAGAGGTACACTTCACTTTCTTGCTTTCTCATGTACATTAATTGAATTTTGAAAGCATTATATAATGTAAGCATATCAAATATGATCAGTTGATTAATCTTAAAAGTGATGCTCTATTTGCTTTACAGGTGTGCTCGGAAAACGAGGCAGCTATAAGTCCGAAGTTAAGTAAGTTATTCTCAATTCTCCAGATTCTGGAGTTCAAGTTCATAACTTTCCCAAAATAACTAGTGACTTGTGTGCTCCTCCTCAGGAACATCAAGGACAACACATATAAAATTCCAATTGCAAAAACAATGCATGTTTGGGGATCAATTTTTGCTGGTGGGGGATGCTCCAATGCTTGGTTCATGGAATCCTACAGATGCTATACCAATGAATTGGTCAGATATGCATGTTTGGACTGTTGAACTGGTAATAGAGAAATTTTTAATATGTATATCTATCGTACGTTTATATATAATGTGTGTACTTGATAATGTTTTTCTAAATTTTTTTAGGATGTTCCAATCGATTTAACAATTCAATTCAAAATTATACTAAACCAAAGCAGTGGAGAAATAATTTGGCAGCCTGGTCCAGACAGAGTTTTTAAAAGTTGGCAAAGCAATAACACTATAATTATTTCAGAAGACTGGGAAGATTTTGAAGCTCAAAAAATTTTAGAAGAGCAAGTTGTCAATGAGGTCTCCAGCACAGAAAGTTCTATGTTTCCAAGTGACAAACAACAAGAGCCGGCCAATAAAAGTAACCTTAGTCCAGTAGTTGGCAAGAACCCAATTGCAGTTGAGCTTGACGATGAAGAAACATTGTTGTTAAGTTGTGAAGAAGAAAATGTTCTTGTACCTGGTGCCGCACCAACACATATTGTGTCCAATGAAGTGCTCTCCAACCAACTTAGAACCATTGGGTCATTTGGAGTTGATTTAGCTAAGAAATAAAAATTACCTTCCCGAGTTATGATTAAGCAACTTGTTCTTATATATATATAACAAGAGTCTATGCACTCTCTCTATATAGATTTGATGTTTGAAAATGAAATGTATAGATATGGATCTTGTTTGGTTTTTCATCACTTTGCTTTAACGTAGTACTAAATATTTTGTATCCAGAATATAAATATATATATATATAATTACAAGATGAAATGTGATCAGTGGTTAGTGTATGATTCATATAGAACTTATCATGATCAACAGTTGGGATGTGTCTGTTACATATAAGATGCATGTCTTATAGAAAAGCTCATTGATTGAATGAAATGTGACAATTGATCATTGCTAAATTCATGTAGAACTTACCATGATCGTCAATTCAGTACAAAATGATATTGATTATGAAAATTTGGCTTCTAAAAGAAAATAATGAATCAAGGGAAGATATGATTTTCATAATAACTGCAGGCAGGCCATTTCCATGTTGTCAGATTACTTTGTAAAAGAGAGAATTCTAGAGTACAAATCTATTAATGAAAATGATTCCAAACGGATTCCTGTGCTGCTTTCTGGAAACCAATGCAAGATTATCACAAAATCTCGCAAAAATAGTATTTTGGCAGTATATCCTCATAGAAGGTCCATTTTAAATCTGGTGTAGAAACCTTTAATGTCAAATGAATATCACCTCTTCTTTTTACATAGCCACTACATGCTCATGTGCCGGCTCCAGCCCCACCTTCTTTTCTTCCTTTTTCTGCAAAATCATGTTGACAAACTAAAAAATCATCCATTTAAGACAACAAACATTTCATCAAGCAACCTCCTCTATCATGCTGCAATAGTGAAGATATTTCATGTCAGAGTTTACATAGTAAGCAAAAGTACAGATACATAGTAAGCAAAAGTACAGATAGACTTCAACCAACCAAAATAAAATTGATCACATCTCTTCAATTGACCCTGTCGCGCAATGTGAGTCTAAGCATGGTCCTAATCATCTTTCCGATTTTCGCCAGTGATCATCTTTATCTACATGACGACTAGACGAAGATTCCCTTCCATGAGAAGACCATTTTTCTTGTCCTCTCTTATCACTGTCTTCTCTATAGGACCTCGATTCATGCCTTTTTAATCTCTTTTCTCCCCTCCTATCATCATTGTCTCTTGACCTTGGCTCTAATCCATCATCATCATGTCTTCCCAATCTTCTCACATCTCGCCGGTAATCACTATCTCTAGACTTCAGATCAAATTGATCTTCATGCTTTCTCAACCTCTTTTCATCACGCCTATGATATTCTTCTTTTGACTTGGGATCAAACTCAGCATCTTTGTTTCTTCCTAAACTCTTTTCAGCTCGCCTATGATTATCTTCTCTTGACTTCAACCCAAACTCACCATTTTCATGCTTTCTCAATCTCTTCTCATGTCTCATATAATAATCTTCTTTTGGCTTATGTTCAATTTCATCATCATCGTGCTTTCTTAGTCTCTCCTCCCTCTTATCGCTCTGTTTAAGGTGGCTCTCTGAGGGCCTTTCATTGTCAGATCTTTTATCAGTCTTTCTTGGACCCTCAAAGTTGTCATGTTCCCATCTTGGACCTTTATCCTGAGGACCCCACCCTGTGTTTGCAGCTCTCTGGATGACAAAAAAAATAGCCATAAATAGGTACGGCAAAAGAATTGAAATGACAAACAAGTCCATAAAACCTGAACATTGGCAGCACACATGCAACCCCAATTTGAAGAAAGAAAAATGTACAAGGCATGAAATGATGACAGGTAGAAAGAAAAAGTTAATCTAAAACTATATGACAAAAAAGTTTCAAAATAATATAAGAAGGAAACAATAGTATCATACATCCCAAATAATCATCGTTCACCATAATCAATTGTTACCAAACCTAACTCTTCAATGCAAATCTTCACAGTAGGGCAATTTAAAATACAATATCAGTATCTGGATCCGTAAGGATCCATCAACATGATTTATCTATAAGCAGCTCCGAAGCATGGGCCTTAATCCGGGCTTCCAAATTAGATTTATAGCCCCTGAAAATGTGATAGAGGTTGTATAGTTTAGGAAAGCACAAAAACGAAGGGGTAACAGGAGAAAAATGAACTAATGAAGCACACGATAGAAAACCTTGAAAGATAGGCAAGTTTCACTATTATCTGAGGATAGGCAAGTTTCACTATTATCTGAGTAAAAATAAGCTTGAGTTTATGCAATAATAGTTGTCTACAAAAATGAAGCAATCCTCTCCTGCTCTTTGATCTACATTTTGCATGAGAGAAAAGACCTAAGAATTTCTGCCAACACCTCTCATCAACCACCAAAACAAGAAAAAAAATACATAAGGAAAAAAGGACACAATGTTGTGACCAAACATTCCTAGCAACTTAAGTGCAGTAGAGTATGATACAGACAACTATAAGTAGATATCAGGTATACATATGGTCAAGGCTGGGAAAATTGGAGTAACATGCCAGACCAAACCGACAACATTGTTTATAATTTTCTAACTCAACAAAACCGACTGACATGCAAACACAAGTTCTGGTTTCACCATTTTTTCCATAACAGGCAAGCAAATATAGACCACAATGAGAAACTTCAAAAGAGTAATATAATTTGGAAAATAAAGAGGAATATTGTATGAGCAAATATATAAATGTTGACATTAACCATTGTGAACATGACGAAAAAAGAAACCATGAAAAATAAGCAGAGAAATGTTTCTCATTGATTTCCTGACTTTCCAAGATGTGTTCATCTGCCAAATTATAGACTTAATATTGTAGCCAATAGAAAATTGATTCGTTGCTCAAATAACCTTTAGATCTAAATCTCCGCAGAGAAGTTAATACATATGATTATATCTAACATCAAGTGCAGATCAGTAGAATATTCCTGGAATTGATATTAAAATCAAATTTACTTGAAAACTGTTTTGAATCTTCCCTATTCTTGACTTGAGCATGAGCATGAGAATAGTAATAAATGAACACATCAAAGGTATACAATGTCTAGAAAACCATTTCAGCACAGCTTTAGAACTGATGTGCCAGTCTTACTTGTTCATCATGGGAGAATTTGCAGCTAGCCCCACGAGTACATTCCCCTCTTTGAAAAGCACGACACACTCCTCGGGCTTCTCGCTTTTGCCGCTCTGTCTCTTCATCCTCCTCCTCTTTCTTCTTGTACTTACTCACATGATCAACCCTTATAATCCGGCCAGCAACCTGAGCACCATTCAGATTGTCTAAAGAAAGAAACAAAGTAAATGTAAATGGAAGAAACCAATTGGGTAAGTGTTCTATCTTGAGAGGAGGAGACATTGTAAGTAAAAAATATATAAATATAAAACAAAAAGAAACGTACCCACAGCAAGAATTGTACTTCTTTGATCCTCATAAGCAATAAAAGCAAAACCTTTAGATTTACCAGTAGCCTTGTCTCTAACTAGATTAACATCAACAATCTCCCCGTATCTGAAAAATGTTATTTTTACTTTAGAGTCAAAACAAAAACAAAAACACAATCAATCACAAAACTTAATTTGACGGTGGTGTGGTGTTTGGTAAAAAAGAAACCAGAGAAAGGAAGAATACTGAGAAAAGACTGCGAGAAGATCGCCTTCAGTGAGGTCGAAAGGAATACCGCCGACGAAAACATAAGCGGAGTCTTTGTATTTAGCATGCCATGAAGCATCATCTGAAATACCTAATTCTGCTTCTTTCGAGTTTATGCTCTGTATTCTCTTCACCAGCGTCAATGGATTCATTTTTTTTTACTGCAACTGCAACTACTACTGCTGATTCTTTGCTTGCGCCTCTCAGTTTCAACTCAATTCCAGGCCTCCATTCGTTTCTTTCTGATTCCACCTTTGATTTGATTCGATAGGAGATGGCTAGCGGTCCGGCCTCGGTAAGTATGCTGCTAAAATAAAAAGGAAAATGATTTTAAAGTTATATTGATTTAAGGGGTAAGGTTCAAATATGACTAATATTTTGCCCGATTTCCACATTGGCATCTAATGGTTTTCAAGGGCCGTTTATGCCCTTAATGCAAACAAAATCAGTTCATTTAAATCCAGATCACAAACGTTGTTAACTTTTCCATTACCACATCTGACGTGGCATATGTGGGATCCAGCTGTGGCAAAAAAAAAAAAAAAAAAACAAAAGAATTTGTTGATTTTGCCGCCCATAAACTGAATTGCCTCTCTTGGCTTAACATTCTGCAAAAAACCAGTAAGAGCTTACAATCCATGCCACCATATCCTTCACAAGCAAACCGTCAAACAATTCATATGCAATTTCCGTAATCCCATTTTTAGCATAAGCAACAATAACTTCCTTTCATGAAATCAAATCCTTCTCAGTCATTTCATCAATAACTTATGCCCACATTCCAAAATTCCACATTTGTACATATCAATCAATGTATTATATTTCCAAAAAAAAAAAATCAATGAATAGAACCAAACCCGCCAATCAGAATACACTATGCATGCATCTACCATTCTAAACCCAAAACCCAAATTAAGAGGACCCGAGAGGTTGTACCTCTAATGCATCATTAAACCGTTGATTCTGTGGATTGGAAGAATAAGCTTCAGGTGTAGGACTGCCTGCACCGAAAGCTATTGGGTCCACTAGAGGAAGAACTTCCTCCTCGTCGCTGTGACTCACGCTTTCTGTTGATTCAATTGATGTCAAATGATGGTAAACAATATAAAGCACTCTGCAGAGAATAACGCAAAAAAGGGCAACCCAACACAAAGGATTATAGTTATAAGAAAATCCATGGTAATGATGTTAAAACGCAGGGAATAAAGAAAGCAAGAAACAGAGAGTTTGACGATGTTGAAGAACAGTAAAGAAAATGAAAATGCAGAGAAGAGAACAAAGAAACAAAGAAGGGAATTTCTATATGCAACTTATTATAATCTTCTCTGCTACTCACAACGTCTGCAACTTCAAATTCCTGCTGTCTTGCCTTCGCTTCAACAATCCTCTCTTCCTCTGCCGTTGGCCTTCAGTTGGTGCTGGATCTGAACCGGAGTCGAAATCGGCGCCAAGGCTAAACTATCGTTATTCTGAGAAGGAGGTGCTGCTGCGGCGGCGGACGAGGCAGTGACTGTAACTGTAATTCTCCCGTTTGGTGGAGACGGCGATGGGGATGTGTGTGACTGGATCTCGATTCAATCCTTTTGTGACTGCAGGAGGAGATTCAATATGATTCGTTTGGATTCAATTCTATTCGATGATTAGAAGAAGCAGAAGAAGAAGAAGAAGAAAGTGAATTAAAAACCCTAGAATTTGGTAATTTCAATCGGTATTTTAATGATTTGATGATGAAAATTTGGGAATTTTTTTTAATCAATAAATTCTTTTTTTTTTTTCTTTTGCCGTCCTCGAAAAATATTAGGTGCGCCTCCGAAGCCTGGCCAATATAAATTTACAAATTCTGTCAATTTTATCTTATCTTTATTTAAATATTTAAATATTTTTTAAAAATAATTTTTAAATTTTTATAAAATAAATTTTTTTATTAAATTTTTTTTATTTTTATTTTTAAATGCTAACTTCACTACTTTCAAAATAATTTTAAAATAACTTTATAAAATTAAATTTTATACTATTTTGTATTTAAAATTTTTCATATTTTAATTTTTCTAAAACTTATTTCTCAACTTTCAATTACATTACTTAAAAATTTTCTAACGGAGATTAAACACAA
>CATIWM010140705.1:0-14120 GCA_949671775.1 Mallotus repandus
TATTTACATTTAAAATATCTTTGATTTTCGTTGTTTAAACAAACAAACACAATTAGTATTACAATAGTCAATTTGCAATCTCTGTGGGATCGATATTTAATTACTACTTGTACGAATCCGTATACTTGCGGAGACCCATCATAAACAAACAAAGTCTGGACACTTGTTGATCCTTTTAAACGTATAATACCTATTGGGTGTAAATGGATCGTCAAAAGAAAGATTGGTGCAAATGGTAACACAAAGACCTATAAAGCTAGGCTTGTATCAAAAGGGTTTCACCAAAGGTAAAAGGTTGACTATGAGGAGACCTTCTCGCTAATAGCCATATTTAAATCCATTCAGATTTTTCTTATTATAGCTGCACACTATTATTATAAGGTTTGGCAGATGGATGTCAAGACCGCTTTCCTTAATGGTCATATTGAGGAAGAAATTTTTATAGAGCAACTCAAAGGTCTTGAATATAAGGATAGCTCAAAAGTGCACATGCTTAATAGATCAATCTATGGTGTAAAGTAAGCTTTAAGGAATTTAAATCATCATTTCGATGAGGCTATTTGTTCTCATGATTTCATTAAGAATGATGATGAGCCATGTATTTACAAGAAGGTTAGTGGGAGCCAACTCATTTTCCTAGTCTTGTATGTTGATGACATTTTATTGATTGAGAATGATGTTGGTATGATGACTTCTATGAAAGTATGATTGTCTAAGACCTTCTTAATGAAAGACTTAGGGGAAGCTACCTATATTCTCGGGATTCGAGTTTATAGAGATAGATAGAAGAGAATGATAGGTTTATCCCAAAGTCTTTACTTGAAAAATGTATTAAAGAGGTTGAACATGATAAATTCTAAGAGGGAATTATAACCTTTTAGGCATGGTATCCACCTATCCAAGGAGATGTTGCCTAAGACACCAGAGGAGATGGCTGAGATAGCCAAAGTTCATTATGCTTTAACAATAGAAGCTTGATGTATGCTTTGTTCTTACTAGGCTAGATATAGCCTATGGTGTTAATGCCATTAGCATATTTTAATCCAACCCAGACTTGGAGCATTGAGTGCCACTTAAGCCTATCCATAAGTACTTGAGAAGGGCTAAGGATCTAGTCTTGTCTTATGGAAGAGGTGACTTACAACTTATAGGTTTCATAGATTTTGACTTTTCAGTCAAGAGTCGATGATAGAAAGTTTATCTTCAGGTTGTCTTCACTTGTAATTGAGTTAAAGTGAGTTGGAAGAGTTTCAAGCAAAGTATCACTGCTAATTCCATAACAGAGGCTGAGTATATAGTTGCATCGGATGTTGTTAAGGAAGATGTTTAGATTCAGAAGTTCATCATTGAACTAGGAGTTGTTCCTTCCATTGAATCGACAGTTCCTCTATTTTACGACAATAATGGAGCCATCACTTTGATAAAAGAACTGAGGTCTTACAAAAAATCCAAACACATAGAGGAGCACTATCATATTATTAGAGAACTTATTAATTAGAAAGGGGGATGTGCATGTGCAAAAGGTAGCTTCAGTCGATAATATGACTGATCTTCACCCAACTATAGTTAGACCGACATCTTGAGAAGATGAGTCTTAAATATTGTAATGAATAGTGCAAGTGACAGATTGTTAGCATAAATATTTTCTAGGGGAAAAGGTTCATCTAAGCCCTTAATATTTACCCCGTGGAGCGGATAAGCCCTTAGTGTTTTTTTGGGACCAAAAGAGCACAAAATTAAGTTTTTTTGGGTATTCTAAGCCCTTGGTTTTAACGGAGGTTAATGTCTCTATTAGGTCAGCTGATGTGGTCATCTTGGCACAGTTGCCCGCCCAATAACCCTAGTTGCCAGCTTCCAGACCGCATGGCATGTGGCTGCCGTTTCAGAGTTACCATTACAATAATAAAAAAATAAAAACCTAAAATTTAAATATCAATTACCAACACCATTGAAGCAGTATAAGAAGCATGTTCCACCACTACTTCAGCCCTTAAGTATAGATCATCCTCAACTACCAATCTTGAAGCATATTCTTCATGCTTACTAAAATGAATGCATTTCTGTTCCACCCAGCTGCCTAATCCACATCAATGACAACTGCTTTAATCAATTTCAATATGCAAGAACTTATTGCAGTGCTTATTGACTGGTTTATGAAGGAGCACAATTAAGATATCACTAGTGGCCTGCATTGTAGTTATTGCATTGAATTGATCTAATTGATCCAGATGATCAAGAATAAGAAGAATTCTTCTGCAATATATAACATCTTTTATCTTAGTAATCCCTTCATCTACATTGTATATCTTGTTTGACTTCCCCTTAAGGAGATCCAAAAGAACTTTTCTTTGCAAATGAACTAAACCATTTGATTGTTCAAAAGCTTCTCTAACATTTGCTAGAAAGCTTGCACCATCAAATTTGTCAAAGTTGTGGTTGTAAACAATCTTTGCAAGAGTTGTCTTGCCAATTCCCCCCAACTCCATAAGTTGTTGCTATGCCAACATCTTTTGAGTTATCTTGTAATCATGAGTCAATATCGGCTATATGAGAGTCAATTCTAACCAAGTATGAAGCAACATTCAACACTATGCAGTTTAACTTATTTCCAACCTATGACTGATACCTGCCAAAATCAAAATGGAAAAGGAAATAATAAGCATATTAAAATATTCATCATAATTCATAAATAAAGAACCGCGATTTAATTATACAAGAATCATTTAGAGCTTTAGATCCTTGAAGAAGTTTGTTAGAGCACATAGCTAGAACAATGAGCATATAGCTATGAACAATGATAAAAGATCAATGGGAAGATTTGATAGCAAGAGTCATTATAGTTCCTCCACTTAGTGGGCAATTTGTCACTAATTATCAACAACATATCAAATAGAATCCGAGAACCAAATGACAACTTAAATGGGGGCATCGCTGAAATTGAAACATTCTCGCATAGAAGCTTAAATTTTCTAATATCAGACATAAACCCATTCATCTAGGATTAAATCAAACCCATAACAAATTGAACTCGCCCCGTCGCTGAACTAGCGATTTCGTTTAGCCCCGACGAGCACGTAGCACCGCTACGAGAAGGACCCAACATTCAAGCAGCCCCACCTTCGGCCAGCTTCTTGCTGTCGCAAGCTACTACACTTTCACGCACAACCAATAGCTTCCATGGTTTGAAGAGAATTGCATATGGTGGTTTTAAAGATAGCTACTGCTGTTGCTGCTTTTGAATTTGAACATTGAAATTGGGATGAAATAGATGAGACCCATTAGAAGTAGAAAATAATTTGAAAAAAAAACAAAACAAACCCATGAATTATTTGCTCTTGATATGATTAAAAAGCACATAACCCAATAAATTCGATGAGCAATAGGAAAGAATTTGATGGAAGGGAAGGCGAGAGAGAGAAGAGTGGAGTAGAATGGGAGTGCGAGAAGCAGATCGGAGGGACAAAGATGGCAGGAAGAGAGGAGGCGATGGCCATGGCTAACAATGGTTTAGGGTAAAGACTTAAGGAGGGTGAAGACTTAAGGAGGGAAGTCAAAAGCAACATTAATTTAATTTTTTTCTTTTTTTTTTAAAAACCGCTACGTCAACAGAGCTAACAAAGACATTAACCTATGTTAAAACCAGAGGCTTAGAATGCCCAAAAAACTTAATTGTGTGCTTTTTTGGTCCAAAAAATATATTAAGGATTTATCCACTCCATGAGTAAACATTAAGGGCTTAGATGCACATTTTCCATATTTTCTAGTGTCATTCTTATAATGTAAAATGACATTATACTTTTATTTCTATGACGAGGATGACAACGACAACAACAACAATAATAGAAATGATAATAATATTAATAATAATAAAATTAATAAAACTTTTTGTTGGTAAATTATTTATTATATTTTAAACATAAAATAATTTAATTTTATTATATATTATTATACATATGCTACTTAATATATATTATTTAATAATATAATAAAAAATATACAATTAAGTTTATTACTATTTGTTTATATTTATATATTTTTATTAAATTAATATTTAATTTTTAGTTCGATGTTCAGTATAATTCGTTACAGTTCTTGATTCAATTTTTATAAATATTCAATACTATACTAAATTAGTCACAAATTTTGGTTCAGTTTGATTCAAAATTAAAATTTTGTTCAGTGCCTTTCAATTCGGTATTTTGGGTATTTTATCCGTCGGTACTCAGCCCTAGCATACTGTAACATATAACCAAACGGCATCGTTTATAAAACGCTGTCCTCGTTAAACCTCGGAAAAACCCTAATCCCCTATTTCATCAGCAAAGCACATCAGAAAAACCATAATTCAGAGTCCTCCCCAAAAATCAATCTCAGAATTTTCGAATTCATAGATACATATATAAAGAATACTTGCTAATTTGTAAGAGAAAAGAAAAGGGAAAAAAGATGATGGAGGTAGAGACAGTGAACAACGTGATGTGCCAATTTGCAGATAGAGAAGGGACAGCTTTAGGAGCCCCTTTATATATTCCACAGAATTCTGGTCCACAGCAGCTTCAACTAATCATCAATAAGCTTCTCAACAATGTAAATTTTTTTTTCTAATTTATTCCTATTCTTGTCAGACTGGTTATTGTACTGGGTCTGTTTTGTTTACTGTTAAATGTATAGTAAAAGAAAAAGAAATTCATTTTTTTAGTATGTGTCAACAATTGAGCAAATAATCAATTGGGTTTGTTTTTTTAAAGTGTAAAGCAATAATCTCTCTGGGTTTTTGGGATATGGGTCTTGGAAATTACTTTAAGTGGGTGTCTTTTGGTTACTGAGAAGTTTGTTGCAACGATATTTTATTTCTTTGAACCTCTGTTGGCATTTGAGTGAGTAAATAATAGAATTTCTTATTGGAAGAGTCAATTTAGCTGTTGAAATTAATGCTAACAAGAAAGAAAACGAAGGAAACCCAAAAATAGTGATTAATTTTGGCATTTTGGTTGGTCCAGGAAGAGAAACTGCCGTACTCTTTTTATATATCAGATCAGGAGCTTCTTGTTCCACTAGAAATTTACTTGCAGAAAAATAAAGGTTAGTGAGGTTTTAAGAAGGTTAAAAAGGGTGCTGTTTCGACAGGCTTGATTGAGGTTTTTTGATGAATTTTTTTTAATAATCTTTTTCAGTTTCTGTGGAGAAGGTACTTTCCATTGTTTATCAACCACAAGCTGTTTTCCGAATTCGTCCTGTTAATCGCTGTTCGGCTACAATTGCTGGTATGATATTAGTTCTCTTGTATTCTAATAATATTTTCTTCTGAGTTGTTGTGTTGTGTCTTCCATGTTTGTGGCGAGTTGGGTGATCTTATTTTCTGTCCATGAGAGTGATTGGTGGAACCTGGTCAGCCAAGTTCAGTGGACTGTTCCTCCTAAATGAGGGGACATCTTGTGGATATTGAACCATTGCACCTAATAATTCTTCTTTGATTTTTCTATTTCTCAGCCTGCGATATTTTGCTTTTGGTCTCTGTAGAAAGAATATAATAAACTATTAAAAATAAGCTACCAAGAATTTGGAGTTGGGGGTTTGTGATTAGGGTTTAGGCCAGTTAGTGCTAGTATGATCAAGAACTGATATTGTTATACAGAAATGCCTATTTCTTTGATATGAGAGTTTAGAGCAGTCATCTTCTAGTATGTTATATTTAGTTCAGTTACAAGATAAGAATATATTGGCAGAAGCAAATGGATTAATTCCATTGCATAATGTCCCTGTTTGAGTCTTGGTGCCATTCTGGACATGGTGGCTTAGACATTCAAAAGAATTTTTTTGTCCTACGTGTTCATCAAATGGCGTGAGCCATGTTTAATGTTTGTTTCTTTAGGTTGATGTATCACAATTTCAGCTAGTACTATCCAAATGTTTTCTTAAATATATCATGATGATGTATTGTGACAACAGGTCATGCAGAAGCTGTACTTTCAGTTGCTTTCAGTCCTGATGGGCGACAATTAGCAAGTGGCTCTGGGGATACCACTGTTCGTCTATGGGATCTTAATACCCAGACACCAATGTTTACATGTACAGGTTTAATTTCAAAAGCCTTACTTTCTTTACCTAGTTATGGTTGCTGATTGAAAACATGCGCACACACAGGAAGAGAATTCAAGAAAAACCATTTGGATATCAGGATTTTTTGGATTTTGGAACCATGTTTCCTTAATTGTTTTATCAACCAGAGCAAGGTTTCCAATTGCTGGCATATGAATCTCAGATTGAATCAATTGATCTTCTTAATAATCGAAGATGACCTCTGATTCCTCATGTTATGACATTTGTATTTGCTGTACGTAACAAAGATAATGAGCCTTGATCTGTGTGCATGTGTGAGTGAGTGCACCTGTAGGGATAATTATGTTTCAAGCATTTAGATGAAGACAGAGTTTGGTTCCTGACGTTCATTGCCTTTCATTTACTGTATTAACCTTGTATAGCTCTTTCATTCAGGACACAAAAATTGGGTGCTTTGTATTGCATGGTCGCCAGATGGCAGGTATCTTGTGAGTGGGAGCAAAGCTGGAGAACTTCAGTGTTGGGATCCTCAGACTGGAAAACCATTAGGAAATCCATTTGTGGTAAAGTCTCTATTCTTTAGTGACTGATATTCATTTCCAACTTGATAGCTAATTGGTGTATTCATTGAAAAAGTTATTCCACCTTTAGCCACCCTGTGCTTTTATGGAATTTTCTCATTTTTCAGAAATATCCATTTTCTAATTGAACTAATCACGGAAATGTTGTTATGACCAAAAAAAAAAAAATCAATGGCATTGGTTGTAAGCCTCCCTTATTAAACTTGATAGAATGGCAGTAAGCTCAGCCTCAGAATACCTATGTCTTTTTTTCCAGCGAAATATTGTTGTATTATAAATATACTTGACAAAAGTTTGCATGATGATTGATGCAAATGCTACAGTTTTTTTTTTTTTTTGTTATTATAGGTTATATTCTATAGTTTTTCTACTTTTACTGAATTTCTTGGTGAGGGCCAATTACATTGTGTTGAGTTTTTTTTTTTCTCCTTTTCATATCAGAATGTTATTGTTGTAAAGGCTATAGTTGTTTGAATTGGCGTAGCATTTTTTTCATGTATTAATTGATGTCACTCTAATTATTGAACTTGCCATGACTTAGGGTCACAAAAAATGGATCACTGGCATCTCTTGGGAACCAGTCCACTTGAACGCTCCATGCCGCCGGTTTGTTAGTGCCAGCAAAGATGGTGATGCACGCATATGGGATGTTTCATTGAGGAAATGTGTTATTTCTCTCACTGGCCACACACTTGCTATAACTTGTGTGAAATGGGGCGGAGATGGAGTAATATATACAGGGTATGTATTCTTCTTTGTTTCCCCTATTGGGATGAATTACTTTTAGATTGCTAAAATTCCTTCATAAAGTCTAAGACTTGCAAATTAAATTTTATGCCAATACTTAACTAAGAAATTTATTGTATATTTTTCTCTCTCTTGATGTCCTATTTGGACATTAATTGGCTTTTGCAGTGTAAATAGTTCAAAACCATTTTTGAATAAATCTAAATTTCCTTTCTCCCCTCACACCCTTCCAGCCCCAAATAAACTGAAAGTTACGGAGTGTATTTGTTTATTAAAGATTATGTAGTTGATGAACTAAATTCAGCCATCCGAAGTAACTGATGAATTGTTATTTTGACTTTAAGTCCATGGGAAGGCTTTATGAGAAGAGTGAGTTAATTTCTTTTCCTCCTTCTATAGAAAAGAGAATGTGGGATTTTCTGGGGGGTAGCCTGCATTGGTTGCCTGTGAAAATTACTGTTTTCAACTTATAAACTGTATCCACTTCTCTAGTGATATTAATGATCAACCATGCTTTAGCTGTAATTATTGTTTATATCTTCTTCTGAACTTTTGCAGGTCTCAAGATTGCACCATCAAAGTTTGGGAGACCACACAGGGAAAGTTGATTCGTGAATTGAAGGTAATTCTAGATGCCAACTCTTTTCAGTTTTTATCATGTCTGGCCCTCATGTTTCCTGATTGCACAGAACTAACATGTTTTGGCATCATTCATTTCATTCTTTTCTATACACTGGTGTTATAATTGCATTTCATCTGAAAACCTGCAAGGTTTAGTTAGCTTTTTTCTTGGTCTCTGTTTTCCCTCCTTCAGCTTCTTTAAGGTGTATATTGGACTCTTCCACATCTTTACCCTGTGTGATTGTTTAAAGCGGTCAACATGTTTTTTTGAGATGTTCTGTTGCCTGTCCAGTTTTGGTACTTTCTAACAGAACCATTTTTGTTTCTTTCAATGGTAATCTCAAGGCCATTAGTTTTTGTTTGGTGTTGACCACCCATTGTTTTCGTGATATGCTTTTTCTCATTGGCATTTATGATTATTTTGAACTATAGTCATTGATGTAATATAGCTTTTATTCTCTAGCTTTGGCTTTCTATATGACATTTTCCTTATATTTATAATACTTATTTTAGGGTCATGGGCATTGGGTTAATTCTCTTGCATTGAGCACTGAATATGTTCTTCGTACTGGAGCTTTTGATCATACTGGCAAGACATATTCTTCACCAGAGGAAATGAAAAAGGTAATAATTGTTATTTGCTTCATATCGTCATTATTGGCCCTTGAACCTATTCTAGTGTTTTCTGATTGGAACCATATGTATGAATAATCTTTTCATTAGCTTAACTTCTGGGAAACACAGGACTGAATTCTATGATGCAGTTCAGTTTCAGTATTTTAAATTGCATTAATCTATTAATGCAATGGAGCATTAATCTATTAATGCAATGGAGCATTAATCTATTATTTTAAATTGCAATGGAAACATCAATCTTGAGAGCTGGGATTACATTTTATGTACCATTGGATAGACCTTCCTTTGTGGAATTGTAGAATTTTCATTTAATTATGGGTATCTGTATTCTCAATTTTGTGAGATCACAGGCTTAGATGGTTTTCCTGGGAACCTAACCTCTAAGCAGTCACATCTGCGCGCTTAGATGGTTTTCCTGGGAACCTAACCTCTAAGCAGTCGCATTTGCCTTCCTGTCTCAAACCTGTCTTACTTGTTACTACTTCTCATTTTCCTTTTAGTTAACGGCATATTTCATTGCTACTGGTGAAGTAGAGTAGGGGATCAAACAAATATTTGTTTTCATAATTGAATGATAAACAGCTATAGATTGCAGGAAAAATTCAGTAACTATAAGACTAGCAATACAATGTTCAAAAGAATTTTTTCCAAAATTATTTGCATGCAGTTTGTAAATCTCCTTAGTTGTGTATATGCTGTTAGTGTTTTTGAGATCTTTTTATTTTTATTTTTATGTGGCGGCTGAGATGTATGTTAGAATTTTTCCTTTATGGCACTGTGCCTCTTGATGAAGGGATAATGTATTCCATTGTACAACAAAATTTTTGCAGGCTGCTCTAGAGAGGTACAACAAAATGAAAGGCAATAGCCCTGAGAGATTAGTTTCAGGTTCCGATGATTTTACTATGTTTCTTTGGGAGCCTGCTGTCAGTAAACACCCCAAGACCCGTATGACAGGTCATCAACAGGTATGAAGTATATGATTGTTCTTCTGCTCTTCTTTTAATTTTAGTTTTCGATTGTGCCTTGCTGGTGTCAATTCAATGTAAAGAAGCTATAACTCTTGGGTCCATGTTCCGTGCCATTTCTTCTATCTTTGTCCTTTTCATTCCTTTTTTCTTATGTAAAGAAGCTGGAAGCTAAAACTTTTTGATACTTGGTGTAAGATGCCTGTCTTTAGAAGTTAACATCATTATCTCAACCATATTTCTCCAAGGTTGAGGCACTTGCCTTGTCCCTTTTGCCACGTTGTTGTTACTTGCTTTGCTTGCTTGGATGAATGTTGATTGCAATAATAGGATGATTATGTTCCATACTTGTACTCTTCAAATATTTTATCTCTATATGGTAAGTAGAGCCTTAATATCTAATAATGCACATGTCGTTGTTTAATTGTCTCCAAGTTCAAAGTGTTTTAACTTCTTGTTGGTTGCTACAGCTTGTAAATCATGTTTACTTCTCACCTGATGGGCAATGGGTGGCAAGTGCCTCATTTGATAAGTCAGTCAAGTTATGGAATGGTGTAACTGGAACATTTGTTGCTGCTTTTCGGGGACATGTTGGACCTGTTTATCAAATCAGGTTTAAGTTGCTTTCATGATTTTTGGTTTCCCATATCCAAACTTTATTTTGTTAACCATTATGTTGCATTAATTACCACAGCTGGTCCGCCGACAGTAGACTTCTTTTGAGTGGAAGTAAAGACTCAACATTGAAGGTAAATTTGACTAACTTTAGCTCTTCACTGAGTTGTTTGGGTTCCAAAAGGATCAATATCAATGGGTTATACATGGTGTTCCTGTCCAAAGTTTTTCTCTTGAGTTACCCTATATAAGGAAAATGAATGTTTTATGGATTTAACAATATGAAACACAAGTGTAATATATTCTTTGTCCAGCTCTTATGTTGTAAATTTTTTAATCTTCCAGGTTTGGGATATACGAACACAGAAATTAAAACAAGACCTTCCAGGCCATGCAGATGAGGTAGGTTTTGCTCCCCAGTCCAAAGGGTCATTTGATCTACTATTAGAGATGATGTTCTGACCTTGGATCTGATTGTGTCCTGACAAAGGTATATGCTGTTGACTGGAGTCCTGATGGTGAGAAGGTAGCTTCTGGTGGTAAGGATAGGGTATTGAAGCTGTGGATGGGCTAAGTTAAGCAGAATGCTTGTTGGAATGATGGAAATGTCAAATGACAATAGTCTGCGGCTTCCATGAAAATCAAACTACGTGACGATCTGGGAACACTACTATATGCATTTCTTTTGCAAGCATTAGGCACAGCAACATGAGAACAAGGAAGTCAATGAGTTTGATGTGAGAATATTTAGCAAAGAAGCAACCCTATTTTTTCATCACCACTGCAATTTTGCGACCAGCGCTTCTGGTGATTGCAGACTGGAGATCAGGATTACCCCAACTTTCTTTCAATATATACTTGTCATGAAACCTCAATGTCCAACAATAGCTTGCTCTTTTAAGCTAACATTTATTTTTATGATATATGATAAGCGTGATTGGCAACGTTTCTTAGATTTGAGATTTTATTTTGTTTTATTTTATTCAATTTGAGATGTTATTGATTTAATTATCTTCATTTGTTATTATTATTTGCGATATCTTCCAATTATAGCAATATGGATTTGCACAACTGAGCTACTATGGAAGCAGATTGCCTGAGGTTATATGATAATCTGTTTCAAAAGATGTTGAAAGACAACCGAAAGGTTTAAAAGACAAAACAACTGTTGTGAACTTTGCGGTTGGAGGAATGAGTAAATTTATTTGGTTTTGGTATTCTTTTGAAGTCGAGCCCTTCTGGAGCAAAACTAAATTTTATTCCTAATGAAATAATTGACAACTCTAGTAGATGATACACAATTCTTGTAATTGGTGCATACAAATTATCATGCCAAATGGTAATGAAGCATTATCATGCCAAAGTGCATTGTGCGATTTTTTAATTTCCCACCTGTTTTGCATCTCTCCACCATTGCATGCTGTCTAAAATTAGATGTTGAGAAATCCCTTCTCCTTCAGGCTTTCAATAGTGTCCTTGACAGTTTCTTCCAAAGGGGTGAAATTGATGCCTAAAGTTTTCGCTTTCTGATTAGATGTCTTGAAATATGGCAAAAATGAATGGTTATCGTTGCATCTGCATTAATGTTTAAACATTACAGGGATTGTAAAATTTGTCAACGAAATGATCATCATGTAACATGAAAGCTCAGAATGAGGCGTGCAATGATAATTGCTGCTTCAAATATATTCATTTGCATAAACAAAGAACTTTAAGATAGATCACTAAATGCAAGTCCTATTACACATTCTTACTCACAATTGACTAAACTTCCATTCGAATTGCAAAGAACAAACTCACTTTTCAGGAAGGTACAAAGTTGGATAGTGTTCATAGATAATCCTCAAAACTTCAGAAAAGTGTGGTGCATTTGCAACTAAACAGTATCTTCCACTAGCCGAAGGAATCTGAAAAGCTTGAATGTGTGCTAATGCAACATCTCTAACATCAGTTGACCATAATATGCATTGGGGTATGTCTCAGCTCCTGCACAAGACTAGCAGATTATAGTTTCAGAAGAAACTGCAAAGAAACATCTTGTTGTGACGCTGACTGTTTCAATCAGCTAACAGGGTTCAAGTAAATACAAAGCAGGACACAATCTTGGCCTACTTGGAAGTTAAATTTTTAGTTTATTGTAAAAATGGTTGCAGCATACTACCATTTACAAGGTTGAGAATCATCTCCACAGTGGAAATAAGAGTTGCCTGTAGGAAGGGGCCAGTCACATATGCTGGATTATGGTAACCAAGTTAAGTGCATTTACTTTTGCAAAATTCCAAGCAGCTTCATCTGCTAAGGTTTCTGCAAGTATGTGGTAAAGCTGGAACGAAACTAAATAAAGCTGCATTAGCATATAAGAAATAAAGAACAGGCACAGGAAACAACATATAAGAAAAAAATAGTAAATCAAATGATCGATGTGGAACCTTGAAAAGATGCAGAGACGGTTTCACTAGCAAAACAGACCTTTAATTCCTTGCAAACTTCTGGATCTGAATACCAATTCTCATCAACGACCACATCAGGTGTTAGAGATTTTCTAGTGTATAAAACTGCTGCCATAGAAGAGGACCAAGAGGTTATAACCACTCTCTTGATAGACGAAACTTTTGCAGATGATTTAAGTAAATTAAGCGTTCCCTTCACCACAGCATCCACAAGTTCTGCCTCTAATTCAGCAAGATGCTTAATGAATACACAAGATTATCTAGCTAATGGAGAAGCTAGATAATGCCTCTAAATTATAAGCATAAATGACACTATCATAGAGACTTGTATCAGAAAAACAACTAAATATAATCACTAAACATGCAAATGTTGATTTGATTAGATGCACATAAAAATTCCTTTTACAAGGTAGACAAGAGTGCTTGTAAGATGGATAACATGTTCAACATATCAAGTAAGTACAGTGCAGAAAAAATGAACGAGAGAGATGAACCTGTGAATCAGTAGCTAAAGATGATGCAGTAGATGCAAGATGAAAAACACCATCACACCCATCAACCGCAGAATCAACAGACCCTTCTGCCAACAAATCAGCTCTGAATAAATGAAGTCTATCCTTAGCTCCATCAAGTGCAAGTAAGTGATCTGTTTTCTTTGGATTACCTGCCTCATACTTTAATGCAACAGTTTCAAAATAGAAAATTCAAGTGTTATTTCAGCTCTAGGACTGAATTCTCTAACCAACAAACTCCCTTAAATTTTACCAATTTAAATCAACTTAAATTCGGACTAACACTACAAAGATTAGGAAAATCAAGTAACATACAATTACGTTTTATGTTCCAAACTACATGAACACATATAAACTAATTTTATTTTTTTAACTATTGGATATCAGAGTTAACTTTAATTAATCCTGTTTGACTTGGTAGGATTATAAGGACGATAAAATCTCTCAATAATTAATTTAATGCAACTGCTTAATTTAAATCCAAAACGTTGCTTAAGCAAATCCAAAATTTTTAATACTTCTGGTGCATTTAATTCTAGACCAAGTAACAAGAAAAATGCAATATAACTAAAAATGAAAAAGAAACAGAAAAATAATCAAATTTAAAAAGTATCTTTACATAAATAGGCTCAAAACCAAAAAAAATTTCAAAAATGTTGTTGATTTGAAAAGCTTTCAAAAATATTTTTTCAAACTTTTTTCTTTCAAATATAGCCCACTCTCATTGCAATTAGGGTTGTCTTCTTTTTTTCAGCATTTTTTTTACTGATTTTTTCAACTTTTTTATTTTATACTTTTTTTTTCAATATTTTATTTATTTTATTTTTTTTTTCAACAATTTTTTTGCTTTATACTGTTTTCATTTATTTTTTCTCAATATTTTTTACTGTCTTTATCTATTTTTTTTCAATATTTTTTTGCTCAACATTT
>CATIWM010140715.1:0-19019 GCA_949671775.1 Mallotus repandus
AATAATTAAAGTTATTATTCATATATTTTTCTAAAATTACTAATAATTAACTAAAAATAGGAAATAATTCATAAAAATTATTTTTATACCATTTATTACTCAAATACTATCTAAAATATATTAATTTACATTAATTTCAACAAAAATATAAAATTCACTAATTTTTCCAAAAATCTATTTTTCACATAAATATTCAAAAATTTATAATAAAAATTATATACATAATTTTAATAAACTTTCTTCATAAAACTTACTCAAAATAATCAGTAGAATTTTTTAAAAATATATTCAACCCGAGAACGGAGCGGTACCTGAACAGTAACTTCGATCATCGGAAATAGTACAAATTTTAAAACAATTTCAGAAAAATAAATAAAAATCATCAATGGGTAGCTCATAATATCTACAACAAATAATCCTAAAGCACCAACATCTAATAAAATCATTAACAAGCTCAAAATGATAATTTACTCAAGAACACATAAACTAAAAATCGAATTTTGAGAGGATTACCGGAGTTAAATCCTTAAAAAAATTAAGGATTTGGGAAGTCCAAAGGATGAGGAAGCTAAAGAACTAAATATTTTCGGCTGGGGACATTGGAAAAGTCGCCGGCCAAAAATTGCAAACCGGCCAAATCGAACCGAAGCGACCGGAGAAGAGAGATGCTGCTGGACGGCGGTCAGGCGACGGCGAGGTGACTGCAGCAGCGAGGGGTTGGTGATGACAGTGGCTGCTGGTTCATTTCTAGTAGAGGAAGAAAGAAAGAAAGAAAAGAAATGGTGATGGGTGATGAGGAAGAAGAAGTGAAGTGGCCACATAAAAAAAAAATTAATAATAATAATAGAAGAATTACTACAAAAAAAATCAATTCCTCTCTCTAAATCTTAAAATACACACAATAAAATAATTTTATTAAAATAAAATTAACCCACTTTTATAAACTAAAAATTAAAACAATTTTCATCAACAATTATTCAAATTTAATTTCACAAAATAATAATTTCAGTATTAATAAAATATTTATTAACACTGCAAGTCTCAAAATATATTTTAAAATTTTTAAAATAAATTCGGATGTTTACATCATTCCTGTATTGCATATCATAATGCACAATGTTTAGCAAAGAAACTCTATCATTCATCAAGAGGAAATAAAAAACATGAATTTCATATTTTTTCACTCTCACTCTCAAGCTTCTCCTTGTTTCCCTGAGCAGTGATCTCGGTAGCAAATACATTGAAACTCCTTTTATAACTCTATGATCAAAGAATTATACAATTATCAAATTAATTAATTAAGAAACTGTTCAGAGTTGCTGCAAATTCTGCAGTAAATTCCTTTCATTTTTTTAATTAAGTAACAGATCAAACTAATTCAACGACCAAAATGGTACCCACAGTGAATATAAAGGAGAAAGAAAAGATGCATAAGTCATCGCTCATCAAATATCAAAGAATAGGAAAAAATTAAAAAAAATGGATGCAAGTAAAATAACCAACATGCTTCTATCTATCTCATTCACTAAAATGTGCAGTGACAACTGTAATGAGATTACCATGATGCTCCTAATTACAAGGAAGAATTTGTATTAGAAGCAAATAATCAAACCAGTCAAATTTCATATTCATTTCCTATCTTGAAATTTGATCCAAACTTTTGATAAATAAAAAGCATCATCCTGGAATCTAAACATCACATTGAGTCATTGAAATCAGCAATAGAGAATTTATTTTTTCAATAAATTTTTATGAAATAATAATTATAAATGGGAAAATGTGCAAATACCCTACTAAAGTTTTACCCTAATCGCAGATATGCCATTAACGTTTTCTAGGGTTTTTTATACCATTAATGTTTCAAAAATGAAGCAAATAACCCCTCCGTTTCTTTTGGACTTAACAGTTGTTCGTGTGGAAACTTGGACCCACAACTCATAACAAATTTTGCTTACATGGAATGTGGGTCCCACTCTTAAACCCCACTTCACAAAAAAAAGTAAATTCCCAAATTAAAAAATGTAAAGTCCCTAAGTTGTTCATTACAACATCATGTCCCACTCTTATATTGCTCCTGGTGATATCTTTCAGACTAGGACATCCAAAAAGGGCCATGGTTTGCTCAAGCTCATCCTTGACCATATTCAGCACCTGTCACACTCCATTTTCACCTTTCATAGACAACAGACCTCCCAACCTGCAATAATATCAAAATTTATAAGTTATTATAGTATGTTTCAAGTGCAGAGCAGTATAAGGTTTATTTATTTAGATAATGATCGCCTCATGAGTGAGCTTACAAGGACTTCTTGCACACTAAGTGCAATGCCTTGAATATGTCAGTTCCCTATCGTATTCCCCCATCAAGGAGAATAGGAACTTGCCCTTTAACAGCACGAGCAACCTGCAATAGCAGAATTCTTTTCAAAAAAAAAACATGCAATAGCACAAACATTTGCATTCCAGAAGCACAAATAAAAAAAACTTGCACCACGGTAAATAAAAAAATTAAATAGAGATTCTATACGAACTAATCACACTTAGAAAAACACAAAAAGAAACAAACTTTTGCACTAAAAAGAAGAAATCAAACAGAAGAAAAGGGTTCCAGTTCCTGGATTGTGCTCCACAAAACAACTACCCTCTTCAAACAAATCATACCCAGAAAAATCAAACTAAAAAGAAACAAAATTTTGGCATTAATAAGGTAGAAATCAATCAGAAAACAAAGAGTTACAGTCCATGCATTGTACTTTACTGAATCAAATATTCAAGAAATAGAGTGTACTGACCTGATTATTGGCGAAGACAGCATCAGAATTGAAAATAAGAAAAGAACCCTTCACTTAATTTTCAATTTTGAGTAGAAAAACTATCAAAAAATGAGAGAGAATTGAAACCAAAGTCACAGTTTTTGGTCATCCCACATTACCAATTACCAAACAAAACTACACAAGCCCATTTTTGTCATCCCACATCAAAAATAAATACTCCACGGCCACCTGACCAACCCTACACTCGCGTCTCCTTATATAACCAGTAGATCTCCGCTATGTGCCAGCTGCAACACCATCTGAATATCTTAAAGATCCATTAAGTCTTCAATCTCTCTCCATGCCAACCACCTTTTAGCTTGAACGACGCCACTGCTATCTTATCTCCAGATGGTGACACCATAGGATTTAAATCAGCTTGCCCTGGTATGAGAATAACATCGTCGTGCTTTGACTTGGGTGGAACCGGTGTCCAGTGGCACCGGGGGTCTGTAGGTGGAGAAGAAGGCAACTGGGGATTTTATGTTTTTTGGGCGTTTTTGTTTCTATAAAACATAAAGGAATTTTACTTTTTTTTTATGAAGTGAGGTTTAAGAGTGGGACTGACATTCCATGTAAGTAAAATTTGTCATGAGTTGTGGGTCCCAGTTGCCACATAGACAGTCGTTAAGTCCAAAAGAAACGGAGGAGGTTATTTGCTTCGTTTTTGAAACGTTAATGGTATAAAAAAATCCTAGAAAACATTAATGGCATATCTGCGATTAGGGTAAAACTTTAGTGGTTTATTTGCACTTTTTCCCATTATAAATTTATAGTGATTGTTTTATATTTTTTTTTAAAAAAGCATACAATAAATTTTTCAATACCCTCTTAAAAAAGCTAATAAAAGTATAAACTACAATTAAACTAAAAAAATTCCAGAAAATAAAAAATAATTCAATAAATCATATAAATATTAGTTACCAATCTTACAAATTTTAGCTAATTCTCAAAATCAATATAGGTGCCAAGTCATGCAATAACCAAAGATGAGCAAAGAAGAAACAAACAGAAAATGTTAAAAATATGAAACAATGTCACTTACATTGCATGACTCGGTAACTAACTGTACATTAAATGTCAACATAGGTGCCAAGTTAGCTAATTCTCAGTTTAATAGCAACAACAGTCATCTTCCTGAAGTTGCTTTTCAATAACTTCAGCAATTTGATCTAATTGCCAAGTATTAGTCTCACCATCAAGAACAATATGTAACATGAAGGATCAGAAAGCAATAAATTGCAGAATTGCATCTTACAAAATATATCAGAAGAATAGCACTAATAAAAAGATGATAACAAGGCAACTGAAACATTAGAATGCAAAAAAAAATAATAACATTAAAAAAAACATGAGAGCACACACACACCTTAGCAGGGGTAGCAGCTTAAGCTAGAGCAGCAACAACCTTACCACCAGTTCTCACTCCAACAATTTCTCTAGGAAAGCTATAAAAGCAACCAAATTGAATCAAATCAATCCAAAAATTAAAAAAAAAACATAAAAATGACCAAGACTAAAAAACACGAATGTATCAGCTATCTGGTGATGGATACACCAGTAAAATTTAATTTTTCTCTTCCTATACCCATAAGAAAGTAAAATACCTTTTACTCGCCATTACAGTTAGTCTTTAGATAAAAATAGTGATCTTATTCTATTTGTAATGCAAATAGAACTAAAGTCCTAAGGGTTCTTTCTTCAAGGCTATTTCATGTACTCTGTAACATCATATACGGTAGAAACAGAATAACAAAAGTAAGCCGAGCAGCCATACCAACGAATTAGATAAGGCCCTTTTATTTTTAGGAAAAGCCTATCTACTTAAATCTCCAAACCCACAATGAGTCTGGTCACCTAAACGTGAATTATTGACCTTAACTTTTCCTAATTATTAAAGCAACAGTGATGTATTTGTAGATCAGCAGTAAAGAAGTATATACGTATTTGCATTTAATAAATACATTACTGCTGCTTTAATAATTAGTAAAACCTATACATTCGGAAAAAGTGCTGAATCAAAAGTAAAATACATAAAATATGCAATCAGACTGCTTTTAGAAGATACCATCAAATAAGTCAAGCTACGAAATTATGCCACCATTAGTAGAAGTTGGTGGACCTCCATGTTTACAAATTGCTTCTCAAATTGATACATTGTCTCTGACATCTTCTACAAATTACCTGTGGCCAACAAACAATCAAAAAATATATATCACTATGACCACTCTAATATAAACCTACAGACTATGATCATAAAATTCAGCAAAAAAGAATTGCATCCTTGTCTCTTAAAAGAAATGCCATAGAAAAAATGCACACCAAGAATTTAAGCCAAGGATTTCACGCATCACAATCTCACGCTCAAAGCAAAAGAGTCAACAATATAACCAAGAAGAAAACTTCAAAGACATAATCAACCACTTAAAACTAAGTTTTTTTCCTGATTTGCTAAATATGCAGAGTTTACGACAAAATCTTCAGCCACAGGTTCTTCATCACAAATGACCACACCAAAGAATTAAACTCTTCATAATTAATATGAGTACTTTCTCATAAAACTACCCTCAAGTCCAAATCTCACTCCAACAGCTTCTCTAAGGACACAACTTACACTGCAATCAAAGCATCATTATCATTGGCAAAGTAGCAAATCCATAGCATTAGCATGAAAAAATAAATAAAATAAAATTAGCAATATACATTATCATTAATATCATCAAATATTAAATTGAAAAAACCACCAAAGATCTTTGACGGTCAATAAAAAAATCAAGACTGTATAAATATATAAAGCTGGCAATAACACAATTACAGGAAACTCAACTATCATTAGTTTAAGCTCTTCACATCCATTCCTGAATTATAAAAATTCGTTCCAATTCCAAGAATCTTACATCAATGCCCTAGTGGATTAACATTTCTCTAGTTGTTGTTTGTATTGTTGCTTTAGAGTTGTGCCTATTAAAGTGTTCCCCACGTCTTCTCGATTCTTAGTTCCTAATGAATTCCTCTATTCTTGCCTTCAATTCAACATTTGGTATCAGCATGTCTGTCATAAGATGGGATTGGTTGAACGGATCGGTCTACAATTCACATTACACCAATTAGGTTGCTATTAAGATGTAGGCTTTCATTATAAAATGGAATCAGAGTATGAAGTGGAAAATGTACAGCATCACTGAGAAGATGTATTAGGCATGTCTATTGTGATCCTTGAAGAAGGTAAGACCACCTGATCCTTCATTAAAGTGTACTGCAAGGAGAAAAATATAAAATACAAAAAAAATTGTTTGCATCCAATTCATTGGCCACCTTGTTAAATTGAGGAATCATAATGATCCAGCAAGTTGTTAGAGGTAATGGTTCTAAGGAAACTAAAATGAAAAAGGGTTGCACATATGTTACTTGAATTAGGTCAAGGAATTCATTTGGTATCTCTCCAAGGGCCTCTTTAGTGCCCATTGCTTCTGAAGCTGCAACTTTGGCCTTTGTACCAAGTTCAATGAATTTATGTTTAGTCTCCAAACATAGCAGATTATCAATGTTAAAATATCACAGGATACACAAAATTGTAAACTTTGGTAAGATACAATCCGAAAAGGAAAAATTGAATCTCTGTCAGAAGAAACATTTTTTAAATCTGCTTTCAAAAAAAAGTTTAAATTATTTCCATTAAAGAACAATAGAAACCAAAACGAAAGATTACATCCAATCTAATCAACTATTGCTAAACTCCAAACTTATACAGTTGTTTGTGGTTACATGCTTAATTTCTCGCTACTGCAGGTGCCACAAGTCTTCACTATTAAAAGAGAAAGAATGTCTAACTCTATTGATGTATTTGCTGAAGAGTATATGTTACATATACTATGAAGCCAAATGGCACTTGTAACTGATTGACTCTAATTATTTCTTGGGAAGAAAAATGGTTTGCAAATAATGAAAAAAAAATTATGAATGTACACCATCATGTATGCGAATTTCAGGATCATCACCAATCCTGAATTTTCAATGAACAGTTAGGTATGTATCCAGGAAAGCTACAAAATTAACCAAATTCAATCAAATCAATCTCAAAAAATAAACCACAAAAACAAGCCAAAAAAACATCAAATCAATCTAAAAAAACCCACAAAAATGAACCGAAAAAGCTTGTATAAATAAAGCGAGAATACATATAAACAGAAAAGAAGATGGAATTCATTAGGGTTCTTCTGAAGATTTTGAGGAATAGGAGCAACAAAAAAGAAGATGAAAAGAAGTTTGAATTCGTTAATAGAGGCAAATAAATGATTTTTGGGTTTCTTCTCAACATATTGAGGAACAGGAGGAACACAAAGGAAGATGAAAACAAGAAAAATTCATTAAGATATTCACTAAGAGACCATTCAGTTGCCCTCTACAAAAAACAATTTTAGACAGCCATGTGTTACAATATGGGAGCATCACTTGTGAAGCTCAGCTTTATATATTTATATAGATATAGATATAGATAGCAATTTCCATTGACAGGGAGAATCATATTTTTATTTTTATATTGAATTTTCATCAATCAAACACTATAAACTAGAATCGTTCATTCCGATTTCTACTCTTATTTTTTACCAAACAAATGGATTCTAATATTTTTAAGATCTATTAGTTCGAAAAATTATAATTTTCATAACTTATCGCAAATTCGTTCCAACTTTTAAACTTTGGCAAAGATATTCTAATTTAGCTACTATTTGGTACTTCTTCTACAATAGGTGGAGATGTTAAGCTAATGAATTGGATGATTAACAAAATCTAAACCTGCCAAGCCTTTTTTTTTTTTTTTGGGTGAATGGCTTACCAGTAGGTGATGCTATCCAAATAGAATTTTTGGATGCTTATAAGCTTTGTCCTGTTTGCAAATCTATAGAGTCGAACTGAACATGTCTTTCCCCATTTACGTTGAGGTCAGAAGCTCTTTTGTAGAGCAACTGTTATAGACTGTTGGATGCGGCCAATGACAGATCTGAGAGAAAATTTCGGATGGGCAAGAGCTGGTTAAGAATGGTCTTGTTTTTGTTGTGGGGACTTTGGAAGATGAGAAATGATTTCATCTTCAGAAAAAAATAAATAAATAAATAGAGTGGAACAAATACCATGAATCAAGCTCTCTATTTTTGGCAGGTTTCAAGCTACCATATTCAATGTCAAATTATGGAACTAATTCAAACTTGCATCAGAAGTTGGTTATTTCTTTACCAGCTTCAGCAGGTCCTGATTTTGAAACTGTAATCCTGAATATTAATTAAGTCTATAGCAGCAGGTGTTACAGACCATGTTTTTAAATACAAGCAATCAAGGCTTGTATACAACAACACTTTTAAAGGAAATGACATAGATTCTACAATTTTGAGTTCTTTCACTGTGCCATTTAGAAAAATAAAGCTTATATACAGCAACATAATAGCAATCATCCGTAAAAACACAAACATTCTTCTTGTCCTTAGACCAAGAAAGATAACATTTTTCCCCTTCTGATCCTTTATTCTTCTACCCTTTTCTTTAAAGAGAGCCAAGATAAGGACAATTTAAGCACTGCTGGTCTTAACAGGGTGGTTTTGGCTGTTCTTGATTGGATAAGAAGACTCCATTGCAATTCCACATTTGCCATTATAATCGACCACGTTACGCTGCATTTTGATATATCCATCCTCGCCCCAGTCACGGCCCCACGAATTCCTAACAAGCCAATAATCTACACCATTTTCTGTTCCGTAACCAACAATAACCACTGCATGGTCTAGGTTGGATCCACATTCGCCAGTAAATACACCCTGACAAAATTGAGGCTAATTTAGGAGTCCAAGCCTTACCAATGTTATGTTACCCCAAAACAAAAATTAGAAACAAGAAACTCAAACTATATTGACAGGAAGTTCCATGTTCGAATTCTTATCAAATCAAATTTTCTTGAACCAGTGCTAACCGCGAAACGCGAGTGGGAATTATTATGATGTGAGGACATACCGTGGTTTCACCAAAAAAAAAAAAGGAAACAAAAAACTCAGTTTTCTGCAAGAAAGAATGAATGGGAAAAAAATTAATTACCGACTGGTAGAACTGTAAAGCCATGCCACTAGCTTCAATGGCAACACTGATAGGCTGATGGGACACTGCTTTCTGCAAGGCCATCTCATCAAAAGGCAAAACATCCTCAAAACCATCAATGGTAACAGCCTTGTTCTTCATCTGCAACATTCCAAAACAATAAACTTCAATAACAAAACATTGTCCCTTATTCGTCAGAAGCGAGAGACCTTATACATGCATTGACAGGTAGATATCAGATATACCTTGGTTAGGTCACATTTGCCATCAAAAGCTTGATATGGATAGTCTTCTTCGGTGTCAATGCCACCATTGTTGATGATGAACTGGAAGGCATAGTCCATTAGACCTCCATTGCAACCAGCATTGTATGATCTATCACAGTCTACAAGTTCTTGTTCTGATAGAGATATTAGCTCCCCTGCTACTATCTTGTTTATTCCTTCCACTACAGCTATTGTTGAAAATGCCCAGCAACTGCCTGCAACATTGCATATTCATTTTCAAATTTACAAACAATCACCTTCAATGGCAGGCTATGAAGCAGGGTGGAATATCCGTGCACACCAACACGGTTGGACACATGTCCTATTATTATTATTTTTTTTTAGAACACAACATGACACTTTTAAGACATGGCGGGACACCTTTTTATAACACTTTTTAGCTCTATTTTTTGTATAATTTAATTTAATTAATAATTTAATTTAATATTTAATATAATAATATATTTAATTGGCCACTTTTTATGTTTGCCTTATATATGACAATGATAAATAATTAATTAAATGATTATATTAAGTTTTTAAATTTCATGGAGTTTCTATTTTATCACACTAACTTTATTTTTTTTAACAAAGCATCTTTATATAATAGAAATTAATACATATTTTATGTGGAATATATATATATATAATGTGTCACGCCCATGTCGTATCTTTAAATTTTAAAAATTGATGTGTCTGTGTCGTATCATATCTGTGTCTCGTATCCCATGTCCGTGTTCGTACTTCTTAGATGGCAGGAGGATTTCAATTTAATCCAAGTTTTAAAGTTAGATTTAAAATTTATCACTTTGCAAATAATTTGATCCATGTCTAATTTGATAAGAAAAAAAAATAATTGTATATACAATTTAATAAACAACTTCTATATATGTTTTTAGCATATAATAATAATGATTCTATTTTTCATGAATATTTCATTAATATATCATTTTTATTGTTTTGAAAAAAAATAAGTAAAATTAAGGCTCCGTTTATTTGCATAAAATATTTTAAAGTTATTTTCTTTTAACTAATAATTTATTTTTCTTTAACTTATTTTTTTTAGTAATCTAAATACTAAAAATAAAAATATATATTTTCTGAAAAAATATTTTTCTCAAGCAAACAAAACCTAAGAGTGTAAATAAGTCTAGCTGAATCAAACTTTAAATAGTTCGAACTTGATTCATTTATTATTGAACTCAAATCCAGCTGCACTCATCCAACTACTCATTATTTTACGAGCTGATTACGAGTGTAAATGGAGAATAAACAAAATGGATTTTAAAAAAAAAAGCCGAACTCAAGTCTAATCAAATTGGTGGGCTTTAATCTGATCTATGCTGGTTATTGGGCTAATATAAACCCAACAAGACTTTTCTTATTGGGCATGAGCCTAAACTGACACTTTAAATATATAAGTTTTGGTCTCTGTGCGCTGATGTTCTTTTCGCCCCATATCAACTTGATAATGACAGTAAATCTTCAAATCAGAAAAGACAATCCACGTTCTAACCAATTCAAAACATCTAAAACTGAACTACCATTCTTAACTACCTTTCTCTGTATGACCAGAGAAAACAGCTACTGTTGCTAATTTTTCCTGGAAAAGTTTGCATTATTATATGTTCATTATTAATCTATTATAATCTTTTTGGTGCAATCATGAGCGACAAATAATTTCTGTTAGCATTTCGTGATTGACACTGGTATAAAAAAATTTAATTAATGAATATTTAAATTTAGGATCTTCCATTATGCCAATATTATCATACAAAAATTTCCTGGGATCTTACACCACTAAACCAACCTTTAAATTAATTTGCTATAATTTCATATCTAATATTTTTTTTTTCTAAATTATCGGTACTTAGAGTGTTTTCAAGGTAGAAATAAAGAAGTAAAAAGATGAACAGGAATATGATTATATGATTGCTTACCACAGCTTCCTTGATCTTTGATCGGACTAACAGCTCCTTTCTGTCTCCAATCAACGGATTCCGGCAACTCATCACCAGCCTTAAAAGCATACCTCCGACTTGGGTTTTTAGACTTCATTAATCTACGTATAGGATCAGTCTTTGTGCCCAAGAATTTAGCACGGTACTCATCATTAGTAAGATCAGCAAACCTAGTCAATCCAACCTTGTATGTTCTGTTTTTAGAGTTATGTTCATCAATAAACCTTAAATTATTCTTAAAGATCTCAAACCTCTTCTCTCTTTCACCGAGCTTGTTATAGGTTTTACCATGCTTTGCAAGCCACAAGTTGTACATGCTCATGACATCATCATCACTTCTCCAAGAGCCTGGATGATCATGATCATGGTCATGGTCATAGCTGATAATAGACATGTCGAGGGCAGATGATAGAGTGAAGAAAAGGAAGAAAAGGGTTGGTAATGAAATGGTCAGTGCCATGGTTGATATAGTTTTTTGAGATGAGGGTTGTGAAGAAGGAGATGGGTTGTGTGGATTTTGTAAGAGAAATGCAAATATCAGCTTTATAGAATTTTGTACAAGAAATTATAAGTTACTGAGCTAGATCGAAGAAATAGGAGTAAATGACGACAAATGGTTTGTTTCTGATCACTAGAAATACAAGGCCAATTTGCATTCCGAGTCCTATGGTGAATTGCAATGGGGCAAGAATTCAACTACAAAAATGGGTAAGTGGTAGGTGAGACAATTGGTTCTTTTTTCTTACCAGCAAGTCAAACTGGAAGCATTTGCCACCTACCATACATGCCTATACGAATAATCGGTCTGCCCCCCTCTCCGCAAGCTTCTCTAGCTTGTAGAAAGCTGGATGCAGCTAACAGTCTATGATTCTCTGGAGCCACTTACACAACAAATTATAAACTGAAGCATAATACATCTACATCCGTGACTTCTTAAATTTACATATATTTTTACCATTAAAATGTCTTTAATGTATACATTAATATCCTAACTTGTTAAAAACATAACTTACAAATATTTTTCAACTAGTTTGGATGGAAGTCTAAATATTTTATTTTTAACTTGTAAAAATATCATTTAAATGTTTTAAATAATGTTGAAAAGTGTTAAATAAATCTCAAGTTGAAATGTTTAAATAATTAATTTATAAATTAAAAAGATAAAATAACAAATATATGAAATTCTGCGAGCTGCCAATATATTAGCCTATAACCAGCCAAAAAGTATTTCTCAAGGTTCATTTATTTACGGCACAAAGTTATAATATATGCACAAAATTATTATTCTTGCCTGAAAAATTCAGCTTTTTTTATCTTGATTTTGCTTGTCAAGACTCAATACAATCACCAATATTGTTTTTCCAATGAATGAACAATTTATTACAATGGGTTTTTCATATCTACCGAATCCAACAACTGAACACAAACTCTCTATATTCCTATTTAAAAAGATTTTATGTATAAAATTTGGGGGATTTCTGATACAGGATCCCTGCATTTTCTTTCAGCAGTAGCCGTATGTAAAAGGCCTATGGCAATCCCCTTCCATGAAACGAGGAAACCAATCACCCTCAACATGTATAAGGGTGAATACAAAAAAAAATGAAAGAAAAAAATGGATGTAACACGTAGAATTCAAACTCAGACGTACATATCAACTGTCCTAATTTTAACAGGTACCTTCTCTGATGTAGCTGCAAATCTGAAAGATCGTGTGATGTTTTTTGATTTATCAGTGAATTTCCTTGATGCTGAAGGTATGTGGTCTCAAATTTCACATAGCAGTGTATATTGTTCTTCATTAAAGGTTTTTAGTTTTGCTCAGAATGTCTTGCAGAGGTTTGCATATCCACCACTTTTGTTTCATGTTTTCTCTTACTTCGAGAACTGCGTTTCGATCTGGATGAACGGCTCTTTGTGTGCTTTGCAGTGTGCTCTGAAACGTTAATCACTGCCTTTTCAGTAGTAGGGAGTTCAGGAGGTGTATCCGGCCATGGAGTTCGTTTTGAAGGGACAGTGATTTCCAAAGGTGGGTCAATGATCCATCTGGCAAGTGGCAAAAAGTAGCAGTAAGAACAAGTGTAAATCTAATCCAATCAGTAAAAATTTATCAGAGGTAGAAGTCATTTCTAAGCAGTGCATGGATATGCAGCCTATATTCCATGGCTACAAGAGACTTCAAAGCGAAAATTGGGATTTCAAGCATTTATGCTTGGAAGTATACAGCTATGAAAGATCATTTAGCATTTATGATCAGATGCATTCAATTATTAACACAAGGAACAACCTAGCAGGCAAATATATCCAGATAACAATTTCAGTTGCTGGCCAAAATAGTACTCAATTGTAGGGGATAAAAGGTAAAAATTAAAATGCTAGAGAAAGCTACACAATTGATGAATTCGTAATGATAAAAGTGTCCGCTTTTAGTAACCAAGTAGCATTGTCATTGGGCAAAAAATGGGCTTGTGCAGACCACTTCAGTCCCAGTGAATGATGAGATGCTTATTTTAATAAAAAGTTATTCCATTATTTTAGGTAAAACAATTAAAACCACGTTATTCAATGTTACAGCATCATCAACAGACTCCTAGTACTTACAACATGAAGGCAAGTTCATATGCTTTTTATGTTTTGCATATGAAAACAAAGCCAACTAACAGCAAAACACTCCGCAAAATAGTAAACCTCCTCCAAGAAACCAGTCAAAGTTATGACAAACCCAATTTCACGTTAACATTGATTGCTAGTTTCCTCTACAACCAAGTCCAAGCAACCATACCATGATGCACGGAAACTTCTCCAAATAGGCATTTTCGCATTTCGGAAACGTTTTCAGTATCTGAAACTTCAAGAAACTCCTCGAAAATGTTTCGGGATCGTTTCGGTAAATATGAAAAATTAGGAAATACGTTTTCTTCTTGGAAACGCGTTTTCCAACTCAAAAAATATATTCCTCTAGTATTTTTCAAAATAAGAAAGGAGACAAATGAAAAAATAATTTTATATTTTTCTTAACTAAACAAAATAATTTCTATAATTATACTATTACTTTATAGAATAGATAAAATTTTTCAAGATTTATATATAAAATTAATATTTATATATATTCGTACATTTTTAATATTAATTTATATACCCCTATACTTTTAATATTTACACCTTTCCCCCACGTTTCCATTTCCTATATTATAAAAAATGGAGTTTCGCCCTATCCATTTTCACGTTTCCCCCGTTTCCATCTCCGTTTCCGTTTCCGTCATCATTCTCAAAGTTCAAGCCTAATCTATTACGAACCAAGCTCCACTTGTGTCATGCCCAATTCAACAATAATTGTTATTTTTTCAATTTTTATGGGAAAACATAGAAAAGCTGATTGATATATAACTGATGCAAAGCAATCTAATTAATTTTTCCTAATCCCAGCACAAGAAATGAGAGCTCCTAGCATATCACATTTGTAAACAGAGTCAACATAGAAAGAACATGGGATAGTGGCAGATTTTATGCCAGACCAGCATACCATGGCCTAGCTTCATCACACAGGCTACACTCAACGGAGTTTAGAAACAGTGAGACACGTCATAAGAACTAAAATTCTCTTAGAATTATGTCCAATTTCAAACCCACATAAAGCACCAGACCAGAAGAGTTGTTCAGCTCCAGAATATTTCTAACGAAACAAAAGTTGGTCAAGGAAAGGAAACATGTAGCCAAGTTCCACACCTCTAATTCCTTAGGTGAAAAGGAGAAAGGGTACTAAATCGCTACTTGAAATGAAGTTCATACTAAACAAAGGAAAGGTATAATTCTCTCAGTTTTTAGCTGGTCCTCAAACATTAATATTCACATATTTCATTCCTCAACCACGTCAGCTTAAAGCGCATTATAAAACTATATTTCCAACCATACAGCAAAACAAAAAAAACCAATACACCAGCCTATGTTGTAGACAGGACTGATGAAAGTGTACAGTAGTTAGAAATGTGCATTTATCTACTTGTAATAAAGAGTTCTAAAATCATCAGTTGTAACTTCATGATGATGGAGAACAAAATTCATAAGCAACAGCGTGAAATTTTAAAACAAATCAACAAACAAATATCACATTGTCCATATTTGTACACTAACTGATATTTAATGGAGTGTCAGGCTCATAAACACAGCCAGAGGCAGTTCATCAATACTATTGATACACTATCTAGGAACAAGGGGCCACTTTCAACATACGTTACATATCATATATAATCATAGGCCTCCAATTATTTTGTTCTTGTTGCATTCTTTTTCCTGTTAATCCACATTACAGATCAGTCCATCAACAGATTACATGGCTATCAGAGATGTCTATTTTCAAGAAGTGCAAGCGATAATCCTTGGGGACAAGCATACAAAACATAAGTTCTGCTTAACATTATACTGATGTCAACTGGAATAAGTGAGCAGATGAGTTGCTTTACATGATCTTTACGGCTTATAATTAATGTTTACCCGCTTTTTCCCTTATAAATAATGTTTTTTTCATGAGGAAGTTCACTCCAAGATCAGCCTGATCTAACCAAATCTATGATTCAATTTTCTAGAACCCAAGGCCATTAAATTTTAAATCGAAGATAATAAAAAATTAAACAAGCAATACTAAAGGAAAAGAAAATTAACAACATAGATAAAAAGAAACAGGCAGTATAATGATACTAAAAAAAAGCACCAACAGAAGAGAACTGGACCGAAAACTCACCCTGGAGGAAATTTGCTATCACTACGAGCTTCAACACGGAGCCACCAAAGCATAACCTGTCGGCCACAGCTTCCTAATGGCTCCACAAAAGAAGAGCCCTTCAACAGAGATAAAGGACTCTCTATATTCTCATCAACAGAATCTAAATCTCGAACCCAGTCTGGTTTATCTTCAGATTCCTTCCAAAGCAACCTTGAATTCAACACAAACCCAGCCCACTCCAGCTTCTGAGGCAGCACAATTGCCCTATCATCAATCGAAATGGCACTCTTTCCCTCATAAGGCAGTGAATTAAAGGTATGCCAACCAGCCAATTTGTTAGATGCGTTACAAGCCGGTCCTTGAACAGGCATGGACGGACTCTTCTCAACCTCCTTATCAGTGGTAGCTAATGATAATGACTCATCAACAGTGCCACCAGAATGAGCAAGAATACCAATAGAAAGAGCACCAAACCACTTCACATTTTGAATCTCATCAAACAGCTCCATACTATGCATATTACTATCATCAGCAAACATCACTAGTCCATCCAGTTTCTGCTCTCTAACAACTCTGCTCCGCCAAAAGAATCAAATCTAATAGCATCAATACACACTCTAACAACAACAACAACAACAAGAATAAACAATCTTGTAACGACAAAAGGCATTTACAAGAATTCAATTCAATGCCAATTGGCCCAATTCTTGTAAAATCATGTCACTTCTAGCATGATTTCATTTCTTTTTAGAAATACCTTCGAAATGCCTCGTTTTGCATGATTTTTTTGAATTTTTTCAAATTCAAGTCATTTTTTGCATGATTTCATTTATTTCATAATGCCCTTCTTTTCAAGTTGCAAGAATTAAATTCTAGAGACTATTATTACCATTCCAAACTTGACAACTAACCAAATAGAATTCAACTGAATTCTTCCATTTCTACACAATCCAAACAAATTCACTTAAGATTTGAATTTAAAAGAAAAAAAAATCAAAAAAATTTGAGACTTAAAGAAAAAAAAAGTGAAATATAAGGCTAAAACAAATCATACCTCAAAGCATGAAGCCGCATTTTAGCCTCTAATTTAAACCGTCCATCCCAAAAACTCGGCATTCTCCGCTTAAACCCGACATGAATAATCTTAACACCAGATTTCGCGATAATTGAAGCAGTTTCATTACTAACACCACCGGCCTCAACGACGATCCATACGACGTCGTATGGTACAAGCATAAGCGAATGCATCACACCAGTCAAATGCAGCGTCTGAAAAGTCCGTACATAAGTCGGCGTTACAGCGATAACAGTCTTAGGGCTTTTAACTCCGAATTGACTCCTCTGCTCTCTTTGTACTCTCTCAATTATCTGATGAGCTCTCATAACCTCAGTCGGATTCGGATGCGGCCACGGCCGGATCCGGATCCCGTGACGGCCAACAATAACTCTAGAGCTAGAACTCACCGTCTTGTTAACTGACGGAAGCTCTGCGTTGACAACTGGATTAGACGGAACGTTAAGTGGATTGTTAGTAAGGTCAGCTGCGGCGGTGGTTGTGGTAACGAGTTGACGGAAAGGAGGAGCACCGTAAAGAGAAGAAGTAGAGAAGAGGAAGAGAAAAACAAGACGAGAGAAACGAAAACCTAAAACAAGACTAATAAGGCAACAAACGCCGTGCAGTATAAGCCAAAAGATGGCTGCTGGTGATTTAATCGCACTTTCACCTGATGAATCTAACGGCCCCGCCGATCCTCTAAAACTGTTGCTGCGGCGGTTCAGGTAGGTCTGGTGGAGCGCCGAGAGCTTCATTTCTGGGTTTTTTTTTTTTTTTTGGGTTTCAGCGGAGAAGTGAAGGTGAGGTGAGGTGAGGTGATGGAGAGGTAAGGTATTTGTTGAGTTAGTTCGAAGTTTTTTTTTTTTTTTAATGTTGGTTGGTGATGGTGAGTGAGGTGTTTCTTAATGGATTTCTTTGAATCCAAGAATCTTGATTTTGGTTATGGACTACGGTTGATCTTGAGGAGTAGTGCAGTGCGTGTTGAAATTCAAAACAATGTGCAGCTGGTGCGAGTGCTGGGTATAAAACATTTGGAGAAAGATCAAGGAAGAAGATGGGGGAGTGGGGAGACAGTGGTCCTTGACTTGAGGGCCAGGTGGCGTGGTTAATTGCTTGATTTAGGACATGGTAAATAAAATTAAATATTTTTATTTTGTTTTTACTTGCTTCAATTGACTTAAGATTGTAATTAACTGATGTAAATCTACCCATTTTAGTACTTAACAATGATGTTGATGCTCTTGCAGGGAAATTTTTGCACACGCTTGGCACATTACACGTGGAAATACTTATTTTATTTTTAATACTAGTTAAATATTTATATATTACACATCTAACTATAAAAATGGCCGGTATATCCGCATGGGTAAATGAAATATAAACTGTTAAATTATTTTTATTTTATTACATTTATTAAATAATATTAGCTATAATTAAATAATAAACTGTTAAATAATTCTTAAATAATAATTTTTACTTATATAAATACATACTTATATATTAAAGGTAGAGATTTTTACACTCCTTCTCTTAATAATAGTACTTCATTTTGAGTTTATTAATAATTTAAATGACTCAATTACCCTTAATTTTAAATGATTATATACTTTGACAACAATTATAATTAACTTAAGAAAATTATTTAATTATTCATACATAATAAAAATCGAATAATTTTAATACAAATAATGTACTTTAATTTAATAGTTTTTATATTATAATCATTCATGATTATTTATAATTTTATTAATTTATTATGTTATTTTATTGTGTGTTTAATTTATATTATTAAAATAATTCTATTTATTTTCCGATTTAATTGTACAATATATATTTTAATGTTTAATTGTTTACTATTTTAAGTGTTTATATAAATGATATTTACATTTTTTTTAAATCAATGGTGAATTTAATTTTAATTTTCTTCGTTCATTTTTTTAAATAAAAATGATAGGATACAATACAAAAACTATTATATGTATTGACAAAATTTATATAAAATAAAATAACTAAAAAGAATACTTTATCAATTTATATCAGTTTAATTGGTTCTATTTTTTTTTTTAAAAATTAATACATATAAAGTATCTTTTAATTATTTTATTTTATATCAATTTTTTC
>CATIWM010140741.1:0-13204 GCA_949671775.1 Mallotus repandus
TTTTTGTATTTATGTTCAATTTTTATTAGAAATTTTTAATAATATAATTGAAAGTTGAGAAATAAGTTTTAGAAAAATTAAACTACGAAGACTTTCATATATATATATATATATAATCATATAAAAAATTAATTTTATAAAAATATTTTAAAATTAATTTTTGAGATAATTTTAAAAGTAGTGAGATTAATATTTGAAAATATTCTTTTATATTTTATCTTTTGTTAAAAATAGGAGAAAAATTTTTAATAAATAAATTTACTTTATAAGAATTTAAAAATAATTTTAAAAATATATTTAGACTTTTAAATTAAAATTTTTTTAAATATTTTTAAAGAATATAATAAAATTAATATAATTTATAAAATTAAATAATTAAATTGATATAATTTTTAAAATAAAATATATTTAAAATTTGAATTAAAATTTGGAATAAACTATCATTTTTCCTTTTGCAAGTTGCAACGCCGCCATTGGAATATTACGGCTGCAAGCCCAATATTCCACATTTCCACTCCACTTGTGCATTTTCGACCCACCTGTCTATGTCCGTCTTCAACATCACTCTAACATTTTTTTTTAATTTGTATATATATATACTATAAAACATTCAAATTCATTAAAATTATATCCATAATTATAAAATATTATGTTAAAATCAATAGTTCAAAAGGTATGAATAGTGTGTTGAAAAGAGAATAGTTGGAATTTCGTACGTCCTCAAATAATGCTGCTACAAGTGTATATATTTCTTTAAAAAAAAAATTTAATTCAAGCAATCATGTGCAACAACATGATGAATGAATTTGGCAGTGCGCTGTCGCTGCAAAGCATCCAATTATTTTCTTTTATTTTTTTTTTATTATTACTGTTTCAAGACAATTCAACCAAATAATTAAAGCTGAGTAGCTCCAAAGGGTACGGTTAGGTGAGTATGACCCACATTGATAAATAAATATCACCTTTGATTAGTTTTTTTAAATAAAAAATAAATTTATAATAATTTTAAAAATATCTAAATAATTATATTAATGATAAATTATAGATAAAATATTTATATTTTTGAGAGGAAGTGTTGTATTAAAAATTTGTTGTAAAATAGTGATGATGTTAGTTAATAAAGTATTAAAGTGTGAGAAAATAAAATCACAATCTGAAGTGAAAATGTATTTGCCACAAAATACTTTTTTTTTTTTATATAGTTATTCCATTTAAGATTATGCATATAATTAAAATAGGATAACCTTTTTTACATTATAATAATAGAGGTCTTTAAATGATTTTAAATAAATAATAAATAAGAAATTTATAGGTAATTTAAATTATTTAAATTAATACTTCTTATAAATATCTTATTTTTAAATTAAAATACTTATATTTTTAAAATCTTATAATATTAATAATAATAATATATTAAGAATTTATTATAGGTGAATTTAATTTTTAAATTGTACTTTCCATTTGATTTTAATCAAATAATTATTTTAATTAAAATTATTAAATTGACTATATTGCAATATTTTGATCAAATTAAAAAAAATAGAATAAAACTGTTAAAAGTTACAAACAATTAAATTTTTAAATTTTTATATCAATAAATCGTTATAAATTATGCAATTTAAAAAAGCCAATTTATTATTATTACTTAATTTTATTAGATAAAATTTTTGTATTAACATATTAAAAATTAATTTAAATTAGAATATTTATATCAAAAATAAAATTATAAAGTTGACAGACCACTATATTTTTTATACCACTTATTTTCTTTTTTTTTTTAAATCACCAACCACAATTATTCTGAACTATACTCATCGTAGGCATAGGTAGATCCCACCATCTACTTGCATTGCTTGACCCTTTCATTTTGACTTTTTGCAAATTATTTTGTTCAATTTCTTTTCATATTGAAAATAATAATAATAATGATGATGAATTAATTATTCTTACCAGCTTTCATGGAAGCATCAGCCTGAGCAACATAACGCGCCATGGCAGCAAGCAAAGCGATCCCATGTTCTGCAGCTGCAACTGTGTTAGCAGTTGGTGCATTCACCACCAAGCAACCAAATTCTGTAGCAGCTCCAAGATCCACATTGTCCATGCCAACTCCTGCCCTTCCTACCACCTTCAACCTCCCTTTCGCTGCCTCGAACACCTCTCTGCTCACCTTGGTTCCACTCCTCACGATCAGTGCATCGCACGATGCGATCTTCTTGCATAGATCGTCTTTTGAAAGATCATAGCAGCACTCTACGTTTCCGTATTCACGAAGAAGCTTTAGGCCAGCATCTCCAAGTTTCTCGGAGACTAAAATGGTGGCTTTTGTTTCTTTGAAGCCTTTCTGGGACTCTTCAGAATTGGAAGATGCTTCTCTTGATGATTCTATTGCTGTGTTAGTTGCAATATTCCTGATAGATAAAGAATTTTTACGCCGGGGAGGGACTTTTACGGAAATAGGTGAGAAGGATGTGGAGTTGTTGTAGGGAAGAAATGAAGTTGATGATGATTTAGAGGTAGAGGAGATGATGAAGGGTGGAGTGAGAAGAGATTTGATAGAGGATGAAGCCATGGCTGACTGGTTTCTTTTCTTTTCTTAGTCTGTCCTGTTTACCCCTTAAGTTTGTGTATGTGAATGTGTTATGACAAAGATTTCGGATCTTTATACACAAAGAATGGTGAAGTCCCAATTTGAGGGGAACTTTATCGTGGTTATCATAGTTTAACTAACATTAGAAATTTATCTAAATTAATCTCCAATGCATTTTTTATTTCACCTAAATTCTTTATTATAAAGAATAATTGTAAAAAATAAGACTCCAACTCACTTTTTATCTCTAAATTATAGATTAGAGAGTGAATTTGGCTCTCTCCAACTCACTCTCTTTCTGTAAATTATAGATTAGAGAGTGAGTTTGGCTCTCTACAAAATTTACTCTCTATCTCACTCTTTATACAAAAGTTAATTAATGCACCTTTATTTTCTATACATATCCTTATTTTCTATTGGCTTCTTTTATTACCTAAAATTTTTTTCTCTTTTTTTCCACAATATTAAAAAATTTAAATTAAATGCTTCTATGATAAAACAAAATGAAAAGTGAAATATAAAGAATACATTGTACTTAAATAAAATTGTTTACTCTTTATATTTAAGATACTTTTTATTATCTAGAATATGCTCTTTATTTTAAAAAGTACCATTAAAGATGCTGTTAATAAGAGATTCCTCTCTAATAAATGGCAAAATACATTATTTCAACCCTCAATTTTTATTATTGTCTATTTTCTATTTATATTTTTTATTTTAAACCTATTTAACCCTTACAATACATAAAATCAAGAGATAGCAACAGTTTCCATCCTAAAAGTTATAAAATTTTTACAATGAAATCGTATAAATTTAATTATTAACAACTAAGTTTGGTAAGTAGTTAAAAAGTTAACCACTAATCCTATTCCGTTAAGTGTAGAAGAATACACATATGCAGCAAAATTTGTACTTTCGTGGGCTGTGAGTATTTAACATATGGACTGACAACTTCCATATCACCACCTACATTATCATACTCTTCCATGTAGACTAGGGGTGTGCATTTTCCAACCGAACCGAGCTGAATTAAAAATGTGACATTGGTTCGGTTACTAAAATACAAAGAGGGCGGTTCAGTTCAAGAGTGGCTTAATTTCAAATTTTGGAAGGTCGGATCGGGGTGGATATCAAGTTATCTGACCCGTCCGAATTTTCGAAATCCTCATTACTAAACGATGCCATTTTAAATATTAGGGTTATTATATATAAACCCCTCTTATATGAAACTAACCCTAAATCATTTTCCTCTCACTGTTGCCGCCCTTTCAGAGACTTCTCCTCTCCCTCCCTCTCATTTCTTCTTCTTTGTTCTTTGTAGTAAACCCTAAACCTAATTTCTCCAGTTTGTTTTCACTCTTTAAATTAAGCTTAAACCTAATTTTACATCTTTTTGTCTCTTCTCTCCCTCCTTGTTCATAGTCTCAACCTCTCAGAGGTTCCCATGTCAAACGGGTTTAAAACGTTAGTCTCATCTTTGTTATTCTTCACAGATTTGTTTAGTGATAAGTTCATATTTTATGCATAAATATAGTTAATATTTCATTAGTTTTACTTTGTATAGTGCGATCATTTAGTAAATTATAGTTAAAATATGTTAATTTAGGATTATAAGTTAATATGTTGCATTACATGTAAATTAAACCATATTTCATAGTAATTTGCTTAGGTTTGCATAATGCATATAGAATTAAGGTTAATTAAAGTTTTGACTTAGTATTAGAATAAGTTCTATATGGATTTTAGATACATTTTAGTGTGTTTTTCCATGTCTTTTGAGGTTTGGAAGCTTGGAGTTCAAATAGAATGCAATATGGCGTGACTCGGAGCTTAATTTAGCAAAGAAAAATGTCCAGGAGAGTGTAACGGCCGTTACCTATTAATGCATGGCCGTTACGAAGTGTCTGGATTGAAGGATTTTCAGAAGAAAGAGTGTAACGACCGTTACATGTTATTGCACGGTCGTTACACATCTCCTACATGATTTTGGATTGGAGCATGTCAGAGTATTTTGGGCATAACTTTTCATACAGAACTCGAATTTAGGTGATTCAAAGTGTGCTACAACTTTTATGAAGACTTGAAGAGCTAATACATTAATATTAAGGGGCTAAATTTTTGTGAAAGTCATCTTACCTGCACAGAGTGGGAAAACTATCCTAATTTGATTAGGATTGGACTTTTGAATACCTAAATTTATTCCAATTCAAGCAAGGACGAATTATGACTATATATAAGGGATCAAAAGAGATGGAAAGGGGATTCATTCCACATTCTTAAAGCCACAAACAAAAGCTAACCGAAGATTGAAGGAGAGTAAAGATTAAAAGAGTTTTTATTGATTTTCTTTTTCATCTTTCTATTTCTTTTCGACATGTTTATGGGCTTTGCCACAACCATGTGTAGCTAGTTTTCTTTTAGGGTTTGGGAATAAGAGTAGCTATTCCATGACGTGAATGAACACAAGATTTTATTATTTTATTTTATTTTCAGTTAATTCTATGAGTTGTATTTAATGTATACTTTCATTCTTGGCCAACTTGTTTGCATGTTTATGGGTGTTTTCGCCAACAAGAGTTAGGAGAATTTATCAGCTTAAAACTCATAGGACTTAGATTACTTGACCACGAGAGTAGGCGAGCTCTTAAGGGGACCATGACAGTAGATAGGATCTACGGTGGTAAAACAATAATTGTTAAAGAACTTAATAAGTTTAGATTAACTTCTTAATCATGAGAGTAGGTTAAACTTTAATCTTTACATGCTTAATTGAACTCGAGAGAGTCTTTAGGTATTTTAGAACAATTACCCTTAACTGTGATCAAGGTGTTTAATAATTATGTGTTCATAATTTGATTAGAATGGTGAAACTAAACCTAAGCTCTATGTTTTTATCATTTGATTTTCTTTTAATTTTAATTTTTTAGATTTATATTTTATTCTCTAAATTGCTTTATTTGATTTGCTAGCTAAGAACATAGGCAGAAATATTAGTATTCAATATTCAATCCTTATGGGAACGATATCAGTTGTACTACAATTCACGATCCGTGTGCTTGTGAGTTTTGAACATAACCTTTAAATCTCCATAGTTTATAAGCTTGAGTGATAGAGATCTTTTTCAATTGTTGATTTTATTTTGATTTTGTTAAAGGTAGTGTGCAAAATTTTATTTTTTCACACTTTTAGTGTCGATCAGTGTATGAATCTCATTTTTGATGTGAGATGTTAAGGTGGAAGCCAGTATGCCACTCCTTTGACGCTTAACAAATATAAACTCAACAAGAAAAGTCTTTGAACCCCTTGCATGTGATATGGTAAGTGGTAACAACTATCTTTTTTATAGATCGGTCTATTTTTTTATAGATCGGTGTTCATATTGAACCGATCTGTGTAAAAATTTTATTTTTTATTTGAAATGGATTACTATTTCATATTTTTATAATGGTATACTCTATTATTTATTTGATTTTTCATATGTATAAGTAATATATGTTTTATAGCTTTTGAAGATTTTTCATTTGATTTGAATCATTTGATTACTCCTTGAATATTTTATTTTTATAGATTTTGCAGTTGTATAAATAATATATTTTTTACTATATTTTTTTATATTTATCTTTGAGATGTTATATTTGTTTAATAGATATATTATTTTTATTTCATAAATGATAGATCTGTTTAACAAAAAAAATTGATTTACAAAAAAAATAATTTACTTGTTTTTATTATTGCTCTCAGTTTGTTGTTATATCCTATATGCTTATATTGTGTTTTGTTGTTCATTTGTTGATTACATCATGCATGAAACCTTTTCGAAGTGTAGATCTCAAATCGAGATCCAAGGTGGAAGCTGGCCTGTTAATATAAACTTTATAAAGTGGAAGTTGTTAGTGATCTCTAATTATTATGTCACTTAAGTTTGGTTCAAATAACAATCTTTATAAAGGTATTGTTATAAATTTTGTTGTTTTGTGTATAATATTTGATTTACTTCTTATTAATCTTTTGTCTATTTAATAGGAACTCTACTAATGATCCATGGTATATTTTTGTGTTCGTAGATGGACACTGCTGCTGGTTCTGGCAGTGGCAGTGGTAACCTTGTCCTTGCTGCCATTGCCACTGCTGCTGACCCACCTCAGTAACTAACGGTGGAAGCAGATAAGCGGCCTACATCTCCTGTGAAAAAAAAGGAAGGAGACTAAGCCCCGTTCTTAGGCATGGGAGCACTTTGAGAAAATTAAGGAGGGCATATCTATGAAAGCTAAGTGTCTCTATTGCTCTAAAAAATTTGAGGCTGATTCCAAAAAGCATGGCACTTCTTCTATGAGAAATCACATGTTAACTTGTACAAAAAACCCTCACCCAAAAGAAAATAGGCAACAACTTTTAACTTTTCAACCTGCTTCTAATTTTTTTGACAATGTTGGTGTGCTTAGTACTTGAAAATTTGATTATAATGATATTAGGAATGCACTCACTGAATTGATAATTATTAATGAGTTACCATTTATGGAAGGTGATGGTTTTAAAAGATTTATGGTAATTGCATGTCCTAGATTTAAAATTCCATCTAGATATACAATCAGTAGGGATTGCTATTCTTATTTTATTGATGAGAGGTCTAAATTGAAACTATTTTTTTAAAGAACATTGTCAAATAGTTAGCCTTACAGCTAACTCTTGGACTAGCATTTAGAGAATAAACTATATATGCATAACTACACACTTAATTGATGATGATTGGAAGTTTCATAAGAAAATTATATCTTTTGTCACATAACATAAGGGGGAGAACATTGTAAAGGTAATTGAGTCATGTTTGTTAGAGTGGGGGGCTGAAAATTATTTTTTCAATTACACTTGATAATGCTTCTACAAATGACACTGTTGTGAGTTTTTTGAAAAAGAAATTTTTAGTTGGGGGACAAGTTCAGTAAGATGCAAATATGTGCACATGAGTTGTTTTGCACATATTCTGATCCTTGTAAGTCCAACGTTTTTGTTAAGAGGGTAAAAGAGGTAGTTAGATGGATTAGAAATTCACCATCTAGGTTTAACAAATTCAAAGAATTTTTTGAGTTAATTGGCAATGAAAATAAGACTGCTTTGTGTGTAGATGTGCAAACAAGATGGAACTCTACTTATTTAATGTTGCACTCTGCTTGTTTATATGAAAAAGTCTTTGAAAGATTTAATGAGTGTGAATCAGCTTTTAGAGCTAATCTTGGTGATGAAGTTCCTACTAATCTTGTTTGGATTATTGTTCAACAACTTATTGCATTTCTAAAAGTTTTTTATGAAATAGCCCTTCAGATTTTTGGTTCCTTATATGTAACTTCCAACACTTTCCTCTCTAAATTATGTGATCTCTTCTGTGTTTTGAATGACTAGATGAAATATGAGGATCCATAAAAATGGTTAATGGGTTTATCAATGAAAAGTAAATTTGATAAGTATTGTGGTGATATGAAAAAAAATGAATCTATTGATCTTTATTGCTAATATACTGAACCTTAGAGATAAGCTAAAATTTATGGAGTTTTCTTTGGCAAAAATATACGGTCAATCAGTTGGTGGAAGCTTGTTTTCTACTATGAAATTTGTTATGTATGAATTGTTTGATGACTATATTGTACTCTGTGCATCTGTTGCTCCTGCTAATTTTGCTACTCAAACTTGCACATTATCTGCTTCTTGTACATCTAAGGTTTCTTTGTTAAAAGCTCAATTTAAGTAGCAAAACTAGGAGTTTGGAATAGGTGGAAGCAAACAGTCTGAATTGGATATTTATTTAAGTGAGTCAACTTTGGAGGAAGAGGGGCCTTTTGATTTGCTTCGGTGGTGGAAGCTTAGTATAGATAGGGTTTCGATTCTTTCCAAATTAGCTCGTGATATTTTAGTTGTACCTATCTCCATAGTTGCATTAGAATCTGCATGTAGTACTGGTGGTAGGGTCCTTAATGTGTTTAGGAGTTCTTTGACTCCTAAAATTGTGGAATCTTTAATTTGCACACAAGATTGGTTGAGAAAGCCTAATAAGCCAATCAACATTGAGGAGACAATAGAAGATTTAGAGAATTTGGAGAAGGGTACTAATAGTCACTTATTATATTGTTCTTTACTTCTCTTGTCTTTGTTCATTTGCTTTTCACTTATGTCTACTTACTAATAACTCAACTTCATCCATTTTATGCACAGATTTACCCCAAGTAGTCATTGGACCTATTGTTGCATCATCAAGTTCCAAATAATTATAATTATACATGGTCGTGGCAGTTGCAGTTATTGTATACTTGCTTTACAAAAGTGAATTCAAAATTATAGCAGCTACTGTCCTTTCATTTTGCTGGCCTGTCTTTAATAATTATGCTGAACATTTCATTTTAATTTTGCATATGACCCTCTTGAGAACTTGTTACATATTGACTACTGGATTCTTTTGTGACCACTAATTGGTGTGCTTAAGTTTAGATGTGTTGCAATTTGGTTTGCAACATCTCAGAATGATGCTGACATTTTTTTTTATGTTTGTTGGCCCTTGTTGAGTTGTTGTGCCTGATTGTGATGCACAACTTTAGTGTGCCTGTGGTGCTGTTGCGTACTTGATGCATATGGTTGGGATGATGCTTCCACCATTCTTTCTGATTATGTTAGAATTCTTGCCTCTATTTCTTTGGTGACTATCTTTTTATTATTGCCAAAAATAAGGCTGCTTTTTTTTGTGAATACAAAACTTAGCATATGAGCCCCTTTATATTTGAATGTGTATATGTAAGGGTGTGCATTTTCTAACTGAACCAATTTGTCATTATTGTTGTTCTTTGAGGTTGTGATGATGCTTCCACCAATGTTGCTGAGTTCTTAAAAATGTTTTAGCCTGTATTTCTTTGGTGACAAATTATTTGTTGCTGGAAATATTCACTGGCTTTCATTTTTATATGACTTGATAACATTATAATTTGAGCCTCTCTTAATATGTTGTTATTTTAATTTTTTTATTATTAATTATATTAGTTGTACTGATTATATTTACTAATTGCTTACATTGATGTGCGGGAATTGTTCATATTTTTTGCAGATCCACTGATCCGGTCTGGTTCTATTATTTTTTGTTGAACCAGTCAAACATTAGAGCCTCAAGCCCTCAACACAACTCAATTTGGATTTTTTTTGTAATTAATTGAGTTATTTTATAAATTTAGATAAGGAAATCATTAATATGTAATCATGTAATATTTTTAACTAACTTTGAGGCATTCTTTTTTGTATTTAAATGCATATATATACATATGTACATAATAGGTAGTTGCACATTCACATGAATATTGTAAAAGAATGAATGTGAGAAAAGCTTATAATTTGAATTTTATTCAAATAATTTAGCCCAACCCAATTAGGCCCAATCCGGCCCAACCGTTTTTCGACCCACATTAACCGATAAAATTCGGTCTTCCGAACCGAAGGATTTTTAATCCTTTTCGGTTCAGTTCAGTTACAATTTTTACCTTCCTAAATCCGATCGGATCTCGGTCATGTCCATCTGACCTACCCAATGCACACCCCTAATGTAAACTGTCACTCTTTTTTTTTCTCAAATGCTCCTTTCATTTTTTTTTAAATTATTTTCTTCTTTTTTTAAAAAAAAACTTAGCTTCCATTTTGAAAGATTTATCAAGATACATAGACTTTTTTTTATTGTTTACATTCTAAAATTTGGTTATTTGGTATATTTGTCTTTATTTGTTGCTTGATTTACCATTTTTTGGCTTACAAATCAACTCAAATAAAAAACATTTTTGGCTCAAATCTAAAGCAATTTTTACCAATTTCAAAATTTTGGAAATTCGATAAATAATAGCTTCAATGTTAGTGAACACAAACTCATGTACATTTTATAACACTTTTTTCTTCTAATAATATATTGTCAACCAAATCATATTTACAGTATCCTTACAATCTCTTTATAACCAAAATAAAACAAGAACGTATTGTTGGTTGGTAAATTTTTAGAAAAAAACAAATCAAATAAATAAGAACAACTAAGCAATTTGAAATTAGAAAGCAAGAAAACCACTTGTCAGGATGAGAAGTAGAGCAACACATAAACTTTGATCGTCCATAAATCTAATTTACAACCAGCTTAGCACTCCATGAGTTGAGTTCTAGATCAATGTTTGTTAGTACTCAAGATTGTGATGGTGAGTCTTCAAAAATAAAGTTCCACAAGCTTTTTTTAAAATTAAGTGTTAATATAGATGTGTCCTAATGCTATTCTTATAATGTAAAATGACATTGTATTTTTATCCCTATGCCAATAAAATAATATTCATTTTAATAAAGTACTTGTTTATTTGAGTTTTTACCGTTATGCATTATGTTAAATGAGTTTATTATCAAGAGTTGATAATATGAGCGATAAATTCATTTAGTACATATGCTATAAAATGTTCGTAATCATTTTATTAATATATGGGTAGTGTTAATTTGTAGACTATCATCTCTATCTATTTTTTGATCGATATGTGATATTGATAGTGGGATGTAGTGAATCTCATGCTACTTGATATGAGATCGAAATAGACATATAGATACTCATGTAGTGGGTGGATTAAACTATAACGTAAGATATGTGATTGCATGAAAATTCACTTTTGTCAACAATCACTATCTTGGACATAATGGTGCATATAGTCCTTTGACATGAGACAACAAGGTCATCCATATATGGTTGGTTAGAGTTATTATCGCTTACATACTTATGCTAGTCATGTATGGGTATATGTCGTGTGGTGGCTTTAATTGGTTATATGTAAGGATGAGTGATCGACCATGATGGAATTCATTAACTGGAGTGAACATAAGATCCTATGTTATCAAAGTTATTCTTAAAGAATAAGACATGGCCAAGTTAAACTTGACTTACTCGAAAAGAGTTTCGGTGCTAGAAAGGAGCTTCTAGCAAAAGTCATGCTATATCAAGAATGAACTAAAGATGAGGTCATATGATTAACGTAATTAAAGTTTAACTTGACTATAAGTCTAGTCGATATCAGGATTTAATAATAAATAGATATTAAGTATACGCTAATTATGTTTTATTGTTCTTGAGAATCTATGGATAATATTTAGTTCCAATTAGGTAGTCATGATATCTATACTAGGGATCACTCACGACTTATGAGAACTAAATGTGATTAATTGGGTTTTTTACATTTAGCTTAAAAAGAGTTTCTTATAATATTAATAGATAATATTATTTCCTATTGCCATTTGAACTTGTACCTAGTAAGTCACACATACAAGAGTTGCACTGATAATGACAATTATTAATTTAATTATTAATTAAAGTGTTTAATTACTTAATTGAATTGGATTTACATATATGCAAGAATCTACCGTATTCTGAAATCTAATTCAAAAGTTAGAACTATTAATTATATATTTAAATATTAATTTGAACTTAATTTAATATGTGATATCAAGTTTAAGGATCAAATTAATATTTGCCTCCAATATTAGTATATATATGGCTATGAGATGACCCGTATAGGTATGGCATAATAGATGAGAACTAAGCTTAATGATATAAGTGTATTTATGGAGATAGACCTTATTTAAGAATTAAACAAAGGCCAACATGTTTAATTAAAAGAGATAATTACATGAAGCACTTATGTTTGACAAATTTTTTTCAAAAACACGGTCTGCTTTCTTTTTTTCACACTTAACATTCCGCTTTTCATGTTTACTTTTTTCTTTTTCTTTTCAGTTTTACGGTTTTTTTTCTTGTTCTTATTCTTCTTCTTCTTATTATTATTACTATTATTATTTCATAACTATTTTATTTTTTATATCATTCTACTTTTATAAAAGTCAGGATGCAAAATTAAGAGGGTAAAAAAAGGCCTATTGGTACAAAAAATCACAACTTTTTGTCATTTTGTAAATTTGTATCAAACTTTAAAACTTGGCAAAACTAGCCCAATTTGACATATTATTTGCAATTTTAGCTCAATTACGATTTGGTTATGAATTAAAAAATAAAATACATATATAGCATTTAAACTAAATTAGTTAACATCTATTATTATAATCTCATATTCATACGAAAGTTTAAATTAGGTAAAAAAAATGAATATAGTCTTTACAAATTAAATAAAATTTTATTTCCCACTTTATATTTTTTTTTAAATTATTGAGATTGAAGTCTAACTAACTATTATAATTAGTATTTAAATGATGTGGATATGGAATTCACAAAAATAGAGATTAGTTATTTCACCTTAAATGTCATATATTGATCAAATTGTAGTTATGCTAAAATTGTAAATAATTTTTCAAATTGTGCTAGTTTTATCAAATTTCAAAGTCTGGTATAATGTTACAAAAGTTGAAAAGGTTGTGAATTTTGGCACCAATATGCCTGAAAATAATATTATTTTTATATATTTTTTTTGTTGTTTTGGTTGGTTCATTTTCAATTTTATGAGGTTGTTTTTTTTTTTTTGTGTTGTTTTTGGTTATTTTGGTGGGGTTTTTTTTTGTTGGTTCATTTTCAGTTGTATGAGGTTATTTTTGGTTGTTTTCTAGTTATTTTTTGTTATTTTT